>JAHNEJ010000039.1:0-66395 GCA_022559845.1 Amorphophallus konjac | reverse complement strand
CACTGGGGCCGGGGAACGCCGCTGCGGCGCCCAGAGCAACGGCAAAGCTTTCCGTCGAAGGGTCACCGTCCAGTTGGGCAGGCAGCAACGGCGGGATTTCTGTCTGAGCACCAGCACCCCATCGGTGCAGGGTGCACTGGTGGTGGCGGTGGTGGTGTCCCTTCCACATCGGCGACGCTGGCGTCTATTCTGAGCTAGGGCGGCAACAACTGCAGATGTCGTCACCTCCTCGCTGGTTGGCTGTGGAAGGTGTTTAGCTGTATGCCGGCAGGAAGTAGCGGCATGACCCAGCAGGTGGCAGCTGGTGTAGTACTTTGGCAAAGAAGGGTACCAGATCTGCTGCTAGTAGCCTCTGGAACCGAATCCGATCTTGATGCGGCTCGGATGAGGACATCCAGCTCAACGCAGGCATAGGCTGCCGATGCATTGGTGAGCTGGGAGGTCTGTAGGGCAACCTGGAGGATGCTGCTGACATTCCCAGCGATGGAGCGGATGAACGCCTCATGAAAGAGGTGGGGTTTTGCAGATGGGCATGGACGGCGGTTCTGTGCCGCATTCGAACTCCAGATACTACCGGAAGAATTTGAACAAGTACCTATTGACGAGCATCTTAGGTCGGAGGAGAGCTTCAGGCAGTCGCCCTCCGTCGTGCAGCGGATTAGGTGGTGCCTGTTGTCGAGTGTGCCCATGACGAAATCACCGTTGTGGCCAAGTTGTTGGACCAGCTGGGATTTGATCTCTGGGAACGGCAGGCGGCCGTATGGCGTTTTTGCAACCACCACGAACTGGAATGGTAGGAGTGCTGCCTGGATTTCTTCCCCCGAGAAGAAGACTGCAGGTTCACCACTTTTAGTGAAAGCCGGAGGGTGAACTGCCAGAGGGACCACTGGGAAAAGCCACGCCTCAGCTACAGCATGGGCATAGCTTCTGGGTCCAGCCGACGCCGGATCCGCAGCAACTACAGCCCCTGTTGCTCCTGAAGCAACGGCCGGTGCAGAAGCCGGCACCGGATCTTAGTTGCAGGCTGCCCCGACAACGCAGTGGGCTTAGCAGCTGGGGACGCCGGGCCTGCAGATGCCATCCTTGCTAGATCTCTCAAGCATGCCTTCGCTGGAGAGGGTGCAGGCGAAGCTCCCTTCTGCACCATGGGCACGACCGGTGCCATAGACGCCGGCTGCACGGGTGTGTGGATTGCCGGCTCTGCAAGTATGATGATCGCAAGCAGCGGCAGCTGTATAAGAAGACTATCTGGTTGTTGCCAGTGCGGGGGAGAGTGGCTGTGCGGGAAGTGACGCCGGATCTGTAGGAGATACGCCCAGCATCCTGGCTGATGCAGGAGAAGCTGCCGGATCTGCAGGGGCTCCCGGAAATCCACCTCCTGGGTATGGGAGAGAGCTCAGAGAGGTGGAGGTGGGAGATGAGTGGGGGCTGACTGGCTGAGGGGAATGAAGGGAGGGAAGGTGGAGCCCCCCCACCCCGCAACCAGTGTCGGCCAGGCCTCCGCCAAGGGGGAAGCCCCAGAGCTTCTCTCTTTAGGAAACCTTACACAGAGAGAGAGAGAGAGAGAGAGAGAGAGAGAGAGAGATTCTTTTTTTTTGATTGTACACCATTATTAACAGATGTAGTTTGTATCAATCCACACTTTTCTCGAAAAAGAATCAGACATAGTCTGTATAAAAATCTCTCACTTCTCATTTTCCACGAGATATGGGAGTGTGCATTTGATTTTGTTTTAATATTTAAAAATGAGCATGTATATTGATGTCATGTATTATGGTTCCCCTAATTGGTGATCTGTAATATTTTATATGTTCAGGCTACAAGCGGAACAGAGGAGGTTGGAAGAAATTGGTCCAATTGCTTACTATTCAGAGTGGGTCAAAGCTTGGACTAGGGATACTTCCCGAGAGGCAGTGCAGAAGCACTATGAAGAGACTGGAGAAGAGGAGAACACCCAGCTCCAAATAATGTTCCAATATCAAACAGCTGAAGAATATCGCATTATGATGGGCAGAGATGTTCGTATTCAGCGGGACCCTCTAGCCATGCGCATGCGAGAGGATCAAGTAAAAGAAAGTATGACAAAACTTCGCAAATTCAAATTACCTTTTATCTATGCAAGCCAATATTGTTATAGAAAATCTTAACAAGTAAAATTGCTATTGTGCCATGAGGTGAGTGGAGATGAATAGGTTAGGCCAGGCAGAAATTGTTAATGCTCACTGAAAATATATTTATTATGCAAATGAACGGAAAACCTTGGGAGGAGGAAGGGTACTGCTGAGGCATTCAATGTGGGTATATTGGTTGCTTAGATGTGAATTGGTGATAATCCCATGAGTTGGGGAGTCATGATCATCAAATGGCAGTGATTTTCTCATTATGTTGAATTTTCCTAATAATAAGTTTGGTCTTGATGTTCAAACGATGGATAACCAGTGCTATGGGGAAGACAAGGATGCAGGCTTGCCTAATTAAGTGGATCCCTAGGTGTATGTTAACGTGGAACTAAAAGTTGGGATGGGCCCATTCCTGGCTGGTTGTGATCTGACCGGATTCAGGCAGGTTCCATCAATGCATGGTTGGTTCTGACTGGCTTACCTGGAAAGAGAAGAGGAGGAGACAGTGAAACAGGGGGAGGAGGAAGAGGAAAAAAGGAGGATTTGGGGCGAAGAAGGGGAGCTGTGTGGAGCAGCAGGTGAACCAGCAATTGTTACCAGCTGCTGAAGTGGCCAGTGCTCACTGCCAGTTTCATTACTGGTATGCATGAGTTTGATGACTGGAGGATGATGGAAAAATCACCTGCAGCTGATGGTAACAGATGGCAAGCTGGCAAGCAAACAGCAGACAGTGGCTGGTGGGAAGCAGCAGTTGGTGAGAAGGTGGTGAGCTGCCTGCCTGCCTTGTGCCTACCCCTTCTTATCTCTTCTGTCTCCTGACTCTCCTCACCTCTTATATGAGGACGCTGGGTCTTAGACCTGGAAATTTTCAAAATTCTCCTGTAACAGAAATTCTTTCTCAAATTAGCCCTTATTTTTATAAAATAAAATGTACATTATGTCAATAATATAATAACATTATTTTATTGTTTTGTCTGCTATGATCCTACAACTGGGCTAAATCAGAGTGGTCCTATCAGTTCTGATCTTGATCTGGCTGGTTTATAATTCCCTGGATGAACGAGCCATGAAGAAACAGGCTGGAGAGGAGTCCAAAGAATGGAGTCTAGTCTCAAAAATGTTTTTCCCTATTCACTAGGAAAGTACTTGCTTCAGAAAGGATGATGCCAAATTTTATTTTCTCAACGGATTGTGTGCAGAAATGAGTGAAAAATGTTTATGGTGCCTGGTAAACTAAATCTTGATTTGACAAATATATGTTCAAAATGTTGTTCAGCAGGGGCATATTGGGGATTCTTGGTGCATGCAATGAGTGGTGGAATTAACTCATTTTCTACATCAGTTGCAGATGAAATATTTTTAAGAAAGTGAAGGGCATGATGATCTACTTTGAAGAGAAATAGAAATAGGAAAATTAGGGTGGTTGCTTAAGATTGTTGAAACACCTGATGGTCCTAATGACTCGTTTACAGAGCCATGGGGGCATAGCTCAAAGATCATGTGAATGCAGACCAGGCTATTTCAGTCCAGCGAGTGATGGTGGAGCATGATGCCCTCACTGTTGGAGCAAATCTATTTTCCTCCAGCAAGGGTTTGCAGACAGAGTGATCATTCAACTGAGTTAGATTCCTCAGCTCTGCCATCCAAATTCCAGATTGAATGGAGAATTCATTGGAGGAATACAAGTTTTTGGACGATGGGCTAATGATATGATGAATTTTCAAAGGCATGGTGACTTATAAGTCAGGGTGATATTGTACTCCATTCTCATTATGGTATTATTCCTATATTCTTGTCGGTCGAAGCTGAGAAGTGATTTCAATATTTCCTTTCCTCTTTCCATTGTCCTGCATTACTGTGATCCTCCTGCTTGATGCGTCTTCAGGAATTGTCTCTGATTGTGTGGACAATGTGGGTGTGGAATCTCCTTCTGGGGATTTTCTAGAACAATTAGCTGTTGACTTTATTCCTTCCAATGAGCACTAAACAAATAGGATATGACTATTTAGATCTGGATGTCAACAATAAGGAAGGGGCAGTGCCATCAATGATGAAGGGTGCTGGCATCAAGATGTATAGTATTTCAGTAAATGCATAGATTTCAAGTGGAAAACAAGTTGTAGGGATTTGAAAATTTGGTCATGGACGTCATGGGCAGTGCAGATGAGCCAATGATGGGTTATAAGATGAAACTATAGCTGATGAACAACTGAACAGTGAAACCGTGTCAAGTTGGCTTCTGCTTGATATTCTGGATTACTCATAAGAATTATGGATCTTCTGATCATGCCATGATGAGTTGCAGAGTGGTAAAATTTTGTTGGTATACCATGATTTTGAGCTTTTTTGGGTTTTTGTTACTTTGTGGCTCTTCAGCTATGCCTTTGAAAGTGTGATCGTCTATGTTTCTTCTAGTTAAAGGGATCCCTTGGTGGTCTTTTGTTGACAACTTGGATTTTTTGTTCCCTATTCATTTGTCTCCTGTGGGCTGAGTTTTGGGACTCCTTTTCCTGAGGTTGCATGTATAATCATTGTTATCTATTTCTGCTTCTATTATAGATTCTTAGTAGCTGTTTTTTTCCCTTTGTGATTGTAGTCTAATTGTTTTGCTAGGCCTTCTTGGTTTTATGGATTTGTGCATTTTTTGTGGTACGTGAGTCGAAGGAACAAGTGTTTTCTGGAAGATATTGTTGTCAACTACTGCTGTTGGCTCCTTTTCGATGGCAGTTTGTGAAGCCATTCAGGAATTTGTTTTTTCTTTCTCGACATCTTTTTTTGCACAGTTTTTTGAGGAGTCTCACCTCTGACCTCATATATGTCACCCCTTTTTGTTTACTGATAAAAATGGTGTTGTGTTCTGCCCCTTTTCAAAATAAAGAAAATCATGCAATGAAATTTTGGGTGATGCAGGAGAGACAGTGTTGGCTGCAGCTCTGAAACACACCACGGGCGACAGCGCTAGAAGACTCAGAACGATGAAAACAGCTGAGATGGGATGAACTGGGACTGTCTTGGTGCTGCTGGGCCTGTTACTGGGCTGGGCTGACTGCCGCCCTGCATGGGTGATTAGGCTAGTGGCACTGCTTTTGGGCTGGGCCAAGACTGCCGCACTGTGTGGGGTGATCAGGGAGGTGTGTTGTTGGAGGCTGCTGTGGCATTAGCTCTGCGAAACAGGAGGGAAAGAAGGTGGAGAAGAGAGGGGGAAGGGTTCGGTGATTTAAAATAAGATAAAAGGTTGAGAAGAGGAAGGGCCTTTAATGTGCTATCTTGAGGTGAACAATGCAGAAAAGGGGTGAGACTTGAGCATTTAATGCGAGGGTGAATAGATTAAAAGGAATTGAGGTGTGAGGGAGGGATGGCAATGGAGAGTGCAGTCCAGGGGTCATTGTTGTGTGGGGGTATTTATGTAATTATTGTACAGCGTAGTGGGTCAATGAGGGTGTTTTTCATGAACCAATGGGACGGGGGTATTTCTATGCATGTAATTTATTGCACACATATATACATGTTTTGATTGAGGATCGGCCTGTTCGATTGGTCACGATCCTGTTCTCCCAAACTAGAGATCTCTCCTTCTTCCCTCTCTCATCTCCTTCTTCCACATGGTATCAGAGTGAGGGGAGTTGCAGATGGAGTGAAGGACGGTTCCTGAGCATTACTCGCTAGTATATGGCCCACTGGTTTTATTTTCCAGTGCCCTAGTTTTGGGGTTCTCCTTGGTGCACAACTTCTTCCCTGGCAGGTGGCCTGTGTGTGGCCTCTTCTTCTTGGCCGGCAGACCAACTTCAAGGGTGTGGCTCCTTCCCCTTGGCTGGTGCCCTCTTCCGATAACTGCTCCCTCCTCATCTTGGTCTTCAGTGCTTCCTCGAGGGGTTTTCTATCCCTTCCTTTTTGGGCAGTGTTTTTGGCGCGGGGAAAATTTTGAGGAGTTCATTTGTTGAACATAAATGCACATTTTTTAGCTATTTAAATAGCCTGCGCATTTTAATTTCGCGGATTTGGTTTATCAGACGATTTAGGATGGGGGCCTGCGTTGTCGGGGCAGACCAACTTCGACCAATACACTTTGGGTGTGGGTCAATACAGGTGTGACCAGCACGTCCCAGAGGACAGTCAACGCCGAGCCTGGCCGGTACACCCCTACGAGCGGTCAGCAAACAACGCAAGCGATCTACAAGAATCAATCAAGACAGCAACAATAGGCGGCTAACAGCCAGCCATAGACGTCACCACAAAGCCTCGACCTAAGCGGCGGCTATGTCGCCGCCAACCAACGGCCCCAGGAGGTGAAGGATAGGTGGCCCTCTGATTCCAAAGACTGGGAAGCTACGACCCCCTACGCGGTGTCGTCGACTACGGTCACACCCCACAGGGGAACAAGCTAAGGAGTGAGAAATACTCGCATCACTCCTAAACAACAGACAAGGTGGAAAAGCTGAGAAAACACAAGTCTCAACCTAAAAGTCCATTTTCGGGGGCAAGACATGGCTCCCTGTCGGTGCAACCTCTGATGACAAAGGAGCCATCAATGGTCTCCCTCTCCTCACTAGTCACCCTAGGAGGTGCGATGGACTCGACAGTCCTAGCCTCCCCCTGTCTCGGATCCTTTGACGAAGGAAGGCTCCCTCCACTGAGCCGCCTCTTCTCTGAGAATCCACTAAGCCCACTGCACAAGGCAGGCCCCCAGACATTAGTAACAAAGCTAGGTGAGTTACTACCCCAGGCTCCCTGGGCATCTTCTCGTCATCAGCATTGGCGCCAAGCCCAACCATGTCGTCGACCACCGAGATGGCCTCCCGTATGGAGAATTTGGTGCTCGAACCGAACATCGCCAGATCAGCAATGGCATTCGCAACGCTGGCCATGTCCACGTCTGCCACAAGCCCAACACGAGACGAACGGGAAGGGAATCCCCAAGTCGTGGATAACGGGCTACAACTTCAAATATCCTGCGTGCGTCCAATGTACGTATTCTCCACCAGCTCCATGCCCTCAGGGTTTCGAAAAACCGCCCTTCAGCAACCTAGCCCCCTCCGTGAATCTCGCTCTACAGCCTCCCAGACTCAACGATCTTCTTCAGAACGTGTTGTCGTCAAACAGAAGATCATAATAGGGACATCAACCCCCAGAACAAGTAACTCCCATAACGCCAGTAAGGCTGGGAGAAATCAAAGCCAGCAAGGAGCACAGGTCGCCCGCCGTCCTCTCCGCCTCCGGCGTACGTTCCGTGGGGGGCATTTGTTGTACTCGCTTATTTTCTCTAACTAATCGAGATTTAGGCAAAGGGAATTACTCCCTAAATAGAGCAAAAATGACAACACCAAAAATGCTCTGTCCGTCGAGTCAAGCCCAGAATCGAGATATTCTGCTATGCCAAACGACATAACACAATAAATGGGGATCACCCCCGAGCAAACGGCACCATGCCAACAAGTTTCCCGACGGCCGGATTAAACCCGGGGCTCAGGACAACTCGCTGTACCAAATGGCACTTTACAAGGATTCGGGGATCACTCCCGGATACCCTGCATGTGGTATCACACCGCCAGCACCTCGACAACCGGGCCAACGTGGGACTTAGAACAGCTCGTGTCCTACGACACCAAGCGGGAATCACTCCCGATCAACTCATCAATGGCACAACGTCGATGGCACCAACTACTGAGTCCAACTTGGATTATGGAGCCACTCGCCGTATCACATGGCTCTGCACCAAGAAGTGGGGACCACCCCCGACTACTAGACAAGCGGCATCCTCATGCCGACATCTCAGTTACCAGGCCAACCCGGGACTCGCTTCCGCCCGCCGTGTCACATGGTGCATCACAAAGGCAGGGAATGATCTCCAACACGCCTTATATAAGCGGCTTGACACTGGCGACTCCGACAACCAAGTCGCATTTGGGGTTCAGAGTCATTAGCAGGTGTCAACCAGATCGCGGTCACCACATTGGGCGTGATTAGCTCTAAACGCGGCCACTGTGGCTGCCGCGTTCAAGCTAAACCCCCAACAGCCAGCAGGCCTACCAGTCCCGGTAAAGCCCCAAAAAGGGGTGGAGTTTACGCAGACCAAGTTTATCCCAGGCAACCTAGCTCGCGTAAACCCCTTTACTCGGACCAGATTGGCCCCCTTTATGCGGACCAGGTTGATCCCCCTCAACTTGGCCCGGGTAAACCATCCCCAGCACAAAGGTTTGATCGCAGTCGGACAGCAGACGGCGTTCATTAGAACGCGCCACTCCAGGGGACCGCGTTCATGCCAGATCATCCTGGTCTGCGTAAACCCCCCCTTTACGCGGACCAACCAACCAGGGGTCATCCTGGTCCGCGTAAACCCCCTTTACGTGGACCAGGTTGATCCCCCTCCAATCTTGGGCCTATAAAACCCTCCCCATGGGGAGGTCAAGGGACACAAGAACAAAGGGGCTGAACCCTAGAGGCTACACGCGACTCGCAAACGACTCTTAAGGAGGAAGACGATGATTCTCGTTGGTTGGTCTTGTGTTTGCTAATCACACGCCGAGAGCATGTCACATAATCATCCCTCATACGATGTTTAGCCAAGACACAAGTCTCCCCATTGGATGAGGGCATGTTTCACAAGTCTTGACGCAAGACGGAGCGTCGGGCCGCTGCCTTGATGAACACGCCCTGCCCAGATGCCGCGACCAGAACATGGCCACCCAGGAGACCGCGTTCATGAGAACGCGGCCACCGACGACTGCGTTCAGGACCATCAACTTAGTCCTCGTAAACCTCCCTTTTACGTGGGCCTGCTTGATATAGGGAATCTTGGTCTACGTAAACCCCCTTTACGCGGACCAGCATGACCCCCTTTCAACCTTAGGCTTATAAAACCCCCATGGAGAGGCCAAGGCTCAAAGGAGTTCACCTTGTTGAGCCCTATGGGCAACATACAACCTGTGGGCTTCTCTTGACGAGGGCGGTGATCTAGTTTTGGTTTGTTGGTCTTGTGCTCAGCAACCACACGCCGAGCGCATGTCGTATGATCACCCCTCAGACGGCATTCAAGCCAAGACACAAACCTCCACGTCGGACTCCTCGGCAGACATCATGTAAAGGTGGTTCGGCGAATACCCGACGAGGGAGACGATTCGGCTACACCGGCTTCGTGACTAGTGAGTACATGATAAGGGAACACTGCACAAGCCTTGACGTGAGACAAAACGTAGGGTCTCTGCCTTGATAAACGGAGCCCAATGATAACAGTCTCAACGACGCTCAACTACTCTAGTCACAATGGTGCCCACGGCACCCGACTACCCAGTCCTGACGGCACCCGACTATCCCAGTTCCAAAGGTGCCCAATTACTCCAGCAACAACGGTGCCCATGGCACCCGACTATCCCAGTCCTAACAACACCCGATTATTCTAGTCATAGCGGCGCCCAAACTACCTAGTCTTAACGGCGCCCGACTGTCTCGATCTCACGGCGCCCAGCTACTTCGGCCTCAAGGGCCCTCGATCGCTCTAGTCACAATGGCGCCCACGGCACCCAACTACTCCAGCCTCAACGACGCCCAGTCACTCCAGTCATAACGGTGGTCATGGCACTCGGTCGCTCTAGTCACGGTGGCACCATGTCTCCCAACCGCCCCAGTCTCAATAGCTCCCGACCGCTCCAGTCACGGTGGTGCCCACGCCACCCGGCTGCTTGAGCCTCAAAAGCGGCCGGCTGCTCCAGTCACAGTGATGCTCATGCCATTCGACCGCCTCAGTCTTAACAGCGCCCGGCCGCCCCAGTCATAGCGGTGTCCACAGCACCTGGCTACCCCAGTCACAATGGTGCTCAGTGCCACGGCGCCCGGCCGCCCCAGTCACAGCGGTGTCCACATGACCTGGCTACCCCAGTCACAACGGTGTCTACGGCACCCGGCTGTCCCAGTCATAGCGGTGCCCACGACACCTGACCACTCCAATCACAGCTGTGCCCGATAGCTCATCTCGAGCCGAGTCCAGCCCAACAGCTTGCTCTGAGCCGTGCCCGACTTCTCACCTCAAGCCGAGCTCGACAACTCACCTCGAGCTACGCCCGATTGCTCCTACGAGCCGTGCTTGACGGCTCATTCCGAGCCAACTCCGACAGCTCATCCCGGGAAGCGCCCGACTGCTCACTCCGAGCTATGCCTGTCAGCTTCTCGCCCGAGTAAGGCATGCAACAACATACGATAGCACCCGAGAGGTGAACATCAAGGAACTTGCAAGCCATCTCATGACTGAGTGACCCGTCATCCCATATCAGGAGTACATTGTGACACCCCTCGAGCGGCGTCTTTCTGATTCACGAGTCCTTTAATGGACACTATGTATAAAAGTGAAAAAACCCGCGTAACAACGTAATGACCCGGGGACCGTCACAAATGACAAAATTGTCCCGTGGCTTGCACACACTTATAATCGGGCTTTCAATGCCTCATATAATGCCTTTCACGGCTTATAGTGATGTAATCTAGTCAGGGAATTGACTCCTGTCTTCATCGGTTGCCAGTCTCAACACCGCCCAACAGACTGTCGTCCGTCTCTCAGCTCGGTCTCTATCCCACCAACAGGACGGACCCTACACTCGAGCTAGCACCTGCCTGCTCCTTGCTGAGCCAGTGTCAGTCACTTCGCACCCGAGCCAGCACCCGCCTGCTCCTTGTTGAGCCAGTGTCCGGTGCTCCACCTTTCAAGCCAATGCTTCGCTTTCCCTAAAATCGGAGTCCGTGCCTTCTCCAGTGTCTACACTGAGATTGGTCTCCCTACCCCCACTCATCCTTGCTGTGTTGTTGTTGCTCTATCACTATTGCACGGATGAAGCCCTCCTGACGTCGCGGCTCCCAGGGTCCCTGACTCTCTTCCTTCGGCAGTAGAAATAAGGGTGTTCGGATTATGTCCGATGTAATTTAACATCGACTGTGGTCGACAGGCTCGGTGGATGGGGAAATATCCTACACCCGAACCCCATATCGTCTGATACACCTTAACCCGCGGAATCAAACTTGCGCCAGCTACCTAAACAGCTACCACGCGCACACAGACCTCATCCACGTGTCGTCCGTATGTCCAGGCACACGTGCCGTGCCCTGGAGGCACATCCCAGTTGAACTTCAATTCCACGGCAATTGTCGAAACTCGACTGGCACGCCTGCATAACACATACACCCAGTAAAAATCACTATCAACTAGCAAATCACAAATCAACCACATTTTCACATTGTTTTATTCTCCTGCCGATTCTGCGTGTACTGCAAACAGTAGGTTAAAGGTGTCACCGCATTGAAAGTTATTACCTATATTGATGAAGTGTGGTGCACTATTGATTCATTAGGTTCCTACATCAGTTTGGGACGAGACTAGATGGAAGAACGACATGCCACTATGGACCTTGAGTAATATAGTTGCACTTTCCAGCCACCTCATTTGGAGGGTAAATTTTCTTTCCCAATTCATATTTTGTTTTTGTTAGTGCCAAGTAATTGCTTCACAAGCAGAAGGTGACAGATGGAGAGCCAATGGAGTTGACAACTATTACTCAAGGTGACCACGTATGTGTTGAACCTATGGTTGAGGTTGCTTGGGATGTTGCATTGTTTGCCAAGTTGGGACTTCACTTGATATCTGACGATGTGTTTGATGTATGCTCATTGTTGACAATTGCTAGTGACTCACTTGATATTGTTTCATGCGATCAAATACTCGTGATATTGTTTCATGAGCACCTATGTGAGATCTGGTTGGCTCAACAACTTCCAAGAGAGAGATCCTGTTCAGCCTATTTCATCTAATTTTATCATTTCGACACTATTGCCCGTGGTATGCCTTGCTAGAATCGAAGTTGACACCGTTGTCTCGCATCAAATTTGCGATTGATGCATGCGTGAGATAACATCGTCAAAAATGAGTTTTATCAACCGACTTCACAATGATGACGTGGAGGAAGATGAACAGTGAGCTAGTAGAATCATTTTTATTTTATTATGTTTTCTGATTTTTTATTTAGGTCTTGTTCTAAAGTTAAAAAGGGAAAAAGTTTGTTTTCTTTATTTTGGGCTTTCTTTTTCCTGTTAGCTTTGTAGTTTAATGGGTCTCACATGTTTGGGCCTTTTCTTTATATAGAGTAGTGTCTTTTGTTATTTTTATAGGGGTAAAATGGTCCAGGTCACATGTATCTTCCCTTATAAAAGGGATCTCTTCTCTTGCATTGAATGATGGAAAATGAATGAGAAAAGAAATGAGAGTTTCCCGAGAAACCCTAATTGCCTTGGCAGGAGGCACTTGAGAGGGACACCCTGAGAGCATGGATGGCAGTTTTGGCCGAAATCGATACGTTTCGGCCGAAACATATTGGTTTCAGCCCTGGACGATCCAAAACCAACCTGGCGAAACTGGGCGAAATCGGATGTCAACTCCCCTACAAAAAATAGTATTTTATTTGATTTCGGACTGAAATTGAAACCGAAACCGAAACTGATACTGTTTCGGTTTCGGACCTGCCCGAAACTGAAACCGAAACTGAAACTGCTATCCTTGTCTGAGAGAGGGAGGCCGCGAGTGCCACCCCCCAATCTTCCTTCTTCTCCTTTCTTCTTTCCACAGTCAACCACTCCCTGCCTTAAACCTTGCCGCTACAACTCCTTATTCCCATGCGCAAGTAGGGCTGCAACCCGCCCGATGGCGCTACTGTACGCCGCTGCCGTCACCGGGATGCCACGAGCGCAGCAGCTCCAGCAGCACCTATGAACCACGTTCTTAACATCGGCCGCCCTTGCGCCCCTTTTGCTCCCTCTCCCTCGGCTCAATGTCACCCCAACGGCCGTGTCACCGTCCCGGCGACTAGACGCCACCACCTCCGCCTCTACCACCCGTGGACTACTCCGGCGCCCCCTCCGGACGGCCGCCACGTCCCCTCCCACCTTGACGACCGTGACAGTTGGCAAACCTGCCCCCGCCGTCACTGCGGCTACAACTGCACCCCTTACTGCCATCCTTGGCCTTCCCTTCACTCCCCTTTCCCTTCCATGTCACCCTTCTCCCGTCTCTTCTCTTTCTCGTTCCCTCCATCTCTGCCAGCTCTATCCCCTTTCGTGTCACAGCAATAGCTGCCGCGCCCTATCCAGTCAGCCCAACAACTCCCAAGTGAGAGGTCCCGTTCTGCCCATGTCATCTAATTTTATCATTCTGACGCCGTTGCTTGTGGCGTGCCTTGTCGTAATCGAAGTCGACACTATTGTCTCGCATTAGTGGGTCGCTGCTATGGATGAGGGGATGCAAGCTCTCAACAAAAATGACACGTAGGAATTGGCGTGGTTACATCCGGGGAAGAGTGTGGTTGGATCTAGTACAACTTTGATGACACTGTTCAACAGTATAAAGCTCGGCTGGTTGCCAAAGGTTTTACCAAGAAATATGGTGCTGATTATAAGTAGACTTTTACTCCAATGGCCAAGCTCAAGTCTATGAGAGTTGTATTATTTCTTGTTGTCTGAGTCTCCTGGGAACTTCATCAATTGAATGCCAATAATGCCTTTCTTAATGAATATTTGCAGGATGAGGTGTATGTGCAGCTTCCTCCCGGACTTGATGTGAGGGGAGAGTGTATAGGCTGAAGAAGGCTTTGTTTGGGCTTAAACAATCTCCAAGAGCTTAGTTTGACAAGTTTAGGACAACAATGCTTCGTTTTGGTTATGCACAAGGAAATTCTTGTCACAGTTTTTCTACCAAGTGGACTGATGGGCAGGTGGTGATCTTGCTTGTGTATATTGATGATATGATCATTAATGGGGATCATGGGACTGAAATTCAAAAATTAAAGAATAATCTTGCTGAAGAATTTGATATTAAAGATCTTGGGGCGCTGAAATATTTCCTTGGGATTGAGGTGGCTAAGTCTTAGTATGGATTCTACATTTGTCAAAGAAAATATGCCTTAGATTTGCTTTAGGAAACTGACAAGCTAGGCTGCAAACCAGCTCAAACTCCTATAGAAGCAAATCATGGACTTCTTGAATCTGCGGGAGATCTTCTATCTGAAACCAGCAAAGGCACCTATCAGCAGCTTGTTGTTCGGTCGTTGTATGTGTCTCACTCATCTTGACATTGCCTATGCTGTAAGTATTGTCAGTCCGTTCATGCAAGCCAGGGTTGTCAGTATCGGTTTCGGACTCGATTTTGGCCGAGTCCGAAATCGACCGAAACATAGTGAAAAGGTTATAAAAAAATCAAAAAATATGTAAAAAAACAGAAAAAATTCAGAAAAATATAAATAATCACATAAAAAATAGAAAATTCATTACACATGCATTGTAAAGAAATTGGATTAAGTGCATTACACAAGAAGACTAATGGGTTCAAGCATTGAAGTTATTAAACAAATTTTGAGTACATATTAAACATGAAATAGGTTCAAACTGTACAATAAACGTGATCCTTACCTAAATGATGATGCACTAATATGGATAATAACTAGAAGAACCTTCTCCCTCATCGTCCGACTTTTCATGTTCATACCCATAAGGTTGCGTGTATGGTCTATATTCACTATAACCAAACAATGAGGTAGCCAAGTCCTGCATCCCTCTTGGAGTGTTTGGTTGGCTTGATTGGAATCCAGTATCAGCATAAGAATCTTGAGGAAGAGGAGGAACTGGTCGGATGTGGATGGAACTGGAATGCTGGTTCATGACCCCACCCATAAATGGCTGCCTCCTGTTGGCCACCTCCATAACCTGATGGATGCCCATATTGACTCTGTGAATCATGTCCTCGCTCACCCTGACTGTATCATCTGCCTGTGTCTGCGTGGAAAGAGGAAGGACCACCAGCACCGCCAGTAATAGCACCTACAACACCTGTAGCACTTGCAGCTACACTGAGATCATCATCATCATCATCATCATCAAAAGCCAGTCGCCTTTTGGCCTTTGGGGATGCTTTTTTCTATTTTGGTGTGATTTCTTTAGCCACCCTTGACATGAATCCTCTTGCCCTTGGCGTGTCTCACATAAATATGCTTTAATTGCTCAATTGCCGTGTCCTCTCGAGCTGCAGCACTTGTCCTCTCAGTTAGCCCATGCACTGATGTACTTCTTAAGGATGCAGGTGGTGTGCCCATTCTAGGAGTGACTGGGCTGCTATCTGAGTCTGAGTGTCTACCTGGCTGAAAATCAGGCTGTTGCTCAGTGCCATCAACAACCCCAGGTGGGTCCCTTCTCTGGTGCGCATGAGTATCTCTGGCCCTCTTTGTTTTTCTTCTGAATTCGGGATCTCTTGCCTCATCTTCATCTAGTATGTCCTCTGCCCATGTTGTATCATCAATATCACAAACGGGCTCATCAACCTGCTCTCGTGTCTCCACCCAAGACTGCAAGGGATTATCATCATCAAATAAGGCATCCACATCAATTTCTGCAGTGGCACCTTCAGCGACGCGTTTGTCCCGCAGCTGTTGTCTCAACCTCATATTTTTTATTCTCAACCTCATATTGTAGTGGCAGTAAACTAATTTGTCTAACCGTTCAGCCTTTAGCCGATTACGAACTGATGGGGACATCAGAGCAAGACCACCCACATTTTATTTTGCATTTGTGTCCTTTTTATTTGCATTTATACCCTTGTGTAATTGGGTACGCAATTGTATGGCAAGTATAAGCCAAAATGCGAGTCTTTAAGTTTTAGTGGGTTTATTTGTAAAAGTCCAGTAGGTCCAGCAAGGGGCCCCCCACATTCTTCCCCATTGGTCCACCTAAGCCCTAGGGGCCCATGTGGGGCTAGTCAAATGTCCAAGGTGGGCTTCTAGAAGATTTGACCATTCAAGGGGACAAAGAGGAGAGAAAGTCAATATTCTCTCCCCTTAAAGTCAAGGGGGCACCCCCTTTCACTAAGTGTTTTTTTATTTTTATTTTTTTGACCACATGGGGATTAAATCTTCTATCCCTTGTATACCCCTCCCCTAACCTAGATCTGAGGGTAGTTTAGGTCTTTTTACATTTTCTATATAAGCCATGTATTTTATGAATTACTTAGCATTAATGAAAGGAAATTCTCATTTGTGCTCACAAGGCCCAAGGGCGCCCCTCTCTCCCCCCTAGAGCTGTGAGAGCTCTGATTTCAGATGTGTGAAGCATCTCCTCCACCACCTCTCTGAGTGTGAAGCTCAGCACCGCCGCCGCCGCCACCGAGCCGCCGTCGCACTGCCACCGCCAACCCGTCGGAGTTCTGTCTAAATCAGGACAGAGGTCCCTTGTCCGAATTTTCTCTCCCAAACCTCTGATCTGACGGAGCTGAGATTTTGAGGGTAGGTTCCCTACATAAATCCCCATCTTCAGAAAAATTCCCCCAATTGTAAACCTTCATTTCATTTTCGTTTCTATTTAAGCTTCCAGACCCACACAGATCTGTCCCTATGCAGATCCTGTTACAGCAACCCTGTTCTTCCATTGTTCGGCCCCCTTCCCCATTTCTGATTGAATTCAAATTTGGACTGAGTGTTCTGCCCACCAAAACCCACCTCCACAATTTTTTCACGAATTTTAGAAGTTATTTTTCCCTTCTGAAAAATTAAAACTCAGGCCAAAATCTGTTCTGTCCTGTGCAGTCCAGATCCGACCCCTGTCCAATCAAAAATCCATTTCCCTTATCAAACCACCTCTAGAAAATCCACAAAAAATATTGGTGTCTTCCTTAATTCCCCCTCTCTAACTTTCATAAAGAACCCAACTCCCAGATCCGAAGTTTTCCCTTCGGTCAACCCTCATTCTCAGGCAGATCCAAATCTGTCCTGCCAGATCTGGTTCTGTGAACCAGCAGGTTGTAAATTCGACCAAGGCCATTACAGAGACAGACAAAATTTCTTCTCTAGCCATAGGTCGTAGCTCTCTGAAAGAGCTTTCCAACGGCGCAAATTTCGCGTCGACCCGACATCGGGATTGATCGCAGCAATCTATCTCGTCAGGTCGCGCAACCCTAAAACAACAAAACAGACCCGGGGCAACAATCTTCACCGCCAGACGATCGGAGCCGCCCGATCTCCCACTAGCAGCGCCAGCCCGGTCGCCTTCTAGGGATCGTTCCTTCAGGCATTACCTTGGCAGCGGGACCCACCCCGCCCAGTTCGGACGTCTGAGCAGCACGCGGGCCCCACAACCTGCAGCAAGCGTCATCCGGACGGCTCCGACGGAGCTGTCCAACACGCTGTCCGTCAACCCAAGATCGGTCCTCCCGGGCCCACATTGTAGCACTTTACCTCCCTGTGTGGAGTGGGCATTAAATTCATTTGCTGTAATTATTATAATATTTTTACCGGGAGTTACCGTACTTGGCCGGGGTCGTCTTCCCCACCCCCGGCGCGTGGAGGTATCGTGTGCGCTCCCCATATCGGCATTTGCTTTACTCGTATTTATTTGTATATGCCGCTGCGAGTGATAGGATTATTAGCCCGATATATTGTTATTACCGCTGCGAGAGAGTGAGTGTGACCCGTCCCGTGACTCAATCCGAGTACACGCGGAAGAGCCGAGTGCCCTTGACTCATTGCCGGTTCGTCAACCGGGCACGATCCTGCGTTTCCCTCGCTTAGGGACGAGTTGCGAGCTAGAGTCCCAGATTCGCTGGTCCGTCCCGCATCACGAACCTTTGAGTGTATAAGGCTGAACGTGCTCCAATTTCTTTCACATTGACTTGTTGATGTGGTTTGACTCAACACCTTGATTGCAATGAAAGCCAATGCAGAACTGCCCAAATCTCTATTATTCACCATTATCCACCAGTCAGCTGTTCCACCAACCATAAACAAATAAATATAAGTTGTAAATAAAAATCAATTCTCCGTGATGTAATTGCAAAGAAAGCACAAAGATAACCTCATACCTGGGCTCACTCTTTCCACTGCGTATTGCAATTGGGAGTCAGAATACGTCCCAGTTCTCATTCTATAGTAGTTCATCTACAAAAATAAAGTAATAGATTAGCATGACTACTTAAGTAAATTCTTTACCTCTTATTCATGAAATCAAAAGGGCCAACCTCTACTTCCGCGTGAAACCTCTTTTCTGGTGTCCTCGATAAACGACCAATGACTTTTAAAGTCCCTTGGAGCACCTCGCCATCAACATGTGCATTGACATCGTACATAAATCGAGGGTTGAGGAAATAATCTACATTTGTGTATAAATTTCTAAATGTTACATATAAAATAACCTAAACAATAATGTATCAATACAAATAATCACTCACCAGCTGCATGCAAGTCGTGGTGTAATGCGGTGTCCCATCTATGATCAATAATTTTCCACCACTTTGCATATTCTTTGGGAAGGGATTCCTGCAACTCCATTTTGGCACGGTCCATGGCCTCATACAGATATCCCATATCATTCTTCTCATCGCCATCCACCATTCTTAGGACCTTTACGAGGGGGGTGACTACTTTCATGTATCGTGAGACGCTGCCCCAGAATTTGTTGTCGTCCACGACGTGGGAGACATCCAAATATTTCATCTGAGCATCAACATTAGACTTGTCGATGTATTCCCGCAGGGCATTGTGGTACATGAAAGCTTTCAGCTCAGTCTTATACCTGTGCAAAGAAATAAAATTTGAATCAAATACGGATCATAACTATAAGGATAAAGAAGTAAGAATTGAGTTCAATCTTATACCTGTGCAAAGACTCCAAAGAAATGAAATTTGAAGCAAATCTGGTTGGCCCTGCACGGATCTCGCCCCCCACTTGCATGCTCCCTGAACATGTTCAATATCCTAGGATGGTCATAAATATACTGGGTAATCCTTTGTGCCCTTTCAACTGTCTTCTTCACATGATTGTCTTTCCCAATGTCTTCTAGAATCAAATCTAGACAATGTGCAGCACATGGGAGCCAGTATAAGTGACTGCGCTTCTGCATCAATTTCTTCCCTGCAGCCTTATAACTAGCTTCATTATCAGTCACTACTTGGACATCATTGTCCTCTCTAATTTGGCCTACCATCTTATCCATCAAATGAAACAAATAATTCACATTTTTTTCATAGTTTGATGCATCTACAGATTTTACAAATATTGTACCTTTGATGCAATAAACCCAAACATTAATCATGAACTTCTTCGTGGTACCAGTCCAGCCATCACACATAATAGTGCATCCTCTCTCCATCCATATATGCTTGAAGTTTTCAACCTAGTCATGGAGCTCCTCAACCTCTCCCTCAAGGCCACGCCCGTATGTCTCGACGTGATGGGGCCTTCAAGCCAGGGCCAGCATCTGCTATAGCATCTAGCATAGGTTGGAAATATTTGCTTTCAGCTGCATGTGCATGGATACCTGCATGAAAAAATCATTTGCAGATACTTTTAAATGCATGCCCTGCAACTTCTGCTGATTTTTTTACCCCTCTCAATGCAGACTTGATTTTAGGTTGTATAGTATGGGGCCTTCTGTGGAGATAGTTGTCCATGGGGCCTGTTCTCTGTGTCTGTGGGGCAGCACTAATGTCAGGACGTCGTGCAGCTGTACTTTCGTAGGTCTCTGAACCCATGGGTGCCTTCCCTTTCCTTCGAGCGGCTTGTTCACGCTCCCTTGCTTCAGTCAGCTCTGGATCTGAATCCTCAGTGCCTTCCTCATCATCATCCCTCCTAACCCTTCTGCCAGAAATCTCCTCAGCAATTTCAGCATCATCCTCAGCCCTCTGTTGCATCCTCTCCTTTTTGCCCAGAAGGCACTGGCGCATCTCTTCTCGCACCTCTCGGGGACAGTGGTTACATTGTCTCACCTCTCCTCTTACCCCTGCCAAATGTTGCTTTCCTCTAGTAATTCCGTCATGTATCTCCCTACCACAATAATTGCATTTCACTTTTCTTCTCTTAGCATCAACTAAGGAGAGGTGGGCCCACCCCGGATCCTCCTACCCTTGCTTCTCCTGTATTTGTTGGCGTCTCGGCATGATGTTGCATTAAGACAGTCAAAGACATTCTCTTATAAGTACAATGAAAAAAAGGCAATTCAACATGATCCCACCCCAAATTATTGAATGAAGCTTAATTGAGCTTCAATTGACCCTTACTAAACCTAATTAGAAGAAAGTTCCAAATTTAAGCATGTAATTAGGGTCAAATTAACAATTTTAGCCTAATCACCCTTCATAAGAATTAATTATCAGCATGCTCTCGCTTAAAATTATTGAATGAAGCTTAATTGAGCTTCAATTGACCCTTACTAATGCTAATTACAGGAAAGTCCCAAATTTAAAGGTGTAATTAGGGCTAAATTAACAATTTTAGCCTAATCACCCTTCATAAAAATTAATTACCAGCATGCTCCCGCTTAAAATTATTGAATGAAGCTAAATTGAGTTTCAATTGACCCTTACTAATGCTAATTGGAGGAAAGTCCCAAATTTAAGGGCATAATTAGGGTTAAATTAACAATTTTAGCCTAATCGCCCTTCATAAAAAATAATTACCAGCATGCTCCCGCTTAAAATTATTGAATGAAGCTTAATTGAGCTTCAATTGACCCTTACTAATACTAATTAGAGGAAAGTCCCAAATTTTACGGTGTAATTAGGACTTAAGTAACAATTTTAACTTAATTACCCTTCATAAGAATTAATTACCAGCATGCTCCCGCTTCAAATTAGTCAATGAAGCTTAATTGAGCCCTAATTGACCCTTACTAAACCTAATTAAAGAAAAGTCCCAAATTTAAGGGTGTAATTAGGGTTTAATTTGAAGTGTTAAAAAGTTAATCATGGATTAAAATTAACCTACAACACAATATTTAACCTACAACAAAAAAACTTTCAACAACCCAACCAAAAAAATACAAAACAAAAAAACCCCCAAATTTACCTCGACAAAATTACTCACGCTTCAAGCGGAGATGCAGTGGCGCAGTCAGAATGTAGCTCGCCAGCCCGCGGCCCTGGCCACCACCGGTCCACACTCCACAGCAGCAGGCCCCCGCGGCCCTGGCCAGCAGGCCCAGCACAGCAGCAGCAGCCCCCTGCGGCTGCCTCCTCCAGGCTCCAGCTGCCGGCAGCAGCAGCAGCAGCCAAGGCAGCAGCAGCAGCCGGCCTGCACAGCAGCAGCAGTAGCTCTGCGCAGCAGCAGCAGCAGCAGCACGGTCGCAGCAGCTGCACAGCAAGGAGGGGAGGGGGTTTCGGCGGAAACTCCCCGAAAAGAACACCAAGTGAACTCCCTAGGGGAGTTCACGTGAGTTTCGGCCGAAACCGTCCGGTTTCGGGAATATCGGTTTCGCCCGAAACCGATAAACCTAGTAAGTGTCGGGTTGCTACAGTGAAAGGCACCGTTTTCGTATCGGTTATGGCCGAAACCGATACGTTTCGGTCGAAACGTATTGGTTTCGGCCGATATCGACAACCTTGAAACGTATCGGTTTCGGCCGATACCGACAACCTTGTGCAAACCCCGGGTGCTTCATATGAAAACTGTGGAACGTATATTGCACTGCATCAAGTCTTCTTCTGGTAAGAGTTTGTTGTACATGAGTGCTGCCCACCTCAATGTTGAAGGCTTCACTGATGCTGATTGAGCTGGTTCTCAGGATGATCGACAGTCAACAACTAGGTATTGTATTTTTCTTGGTAGAAATTTTGTAGCTCAGCGAAGCAAGAAACAAATAGTATGTGCCTGTTCTAGTGCTGAAGCAAGTATCGTGTCATGGCTCAGGGTGTTACAAAGTTGTAGTTGAAGCTCTTCTTGCAAGACCTTGGTGTTCAGGTCCATTTTCCTATGCGTCTCTGCTGCGATAACAAAGTAGCAATCAGCATTGCTAATAATCCAATTCAGCATGACAGGACTATAGGGAGATTTGTCTGACTTATGTCTGGCCTGTGGATCAGGTGTCTGATATTTTTACTAAAGGGCTCTTCAAGGATGAATTTTGCTCTATGCGTGATTGACATCTCTGCTTAGCTTGAGGGGGAGTGTAGTCCTAGGCAGTTTGGTCATTGTTGTTTAGAGGTATTTATGTAATTATTGTATAGTGTAGTGGGTCTACAAGGGTGTTTCTCATGGACCAATGGGACGGGTATTTCTGTCCATGTGATTTATTGTAATTAAGCCCACACATACATACATGTTTTGATTGACAATCGGCTTGTTCGATTAGCGACGATCCTGTTCTTCCCAACCTGGAGCTCTTTCCTTCCTTCTTCCCTCTCTCATCTCCTTCTACAGAAAGGATGGGGCATTTAATGCTTGAATGAGGGTTTCAAAATTCAAAGTGGCAACTGTTCCCGTTCTCTTGGTGTCTATTTTAAGAAAAGCAGCAAAGAGAGCATTTAATGCTTGTGTTTTTTAAGTTGAATAACATAAGAAGGTGGATGAGGGAGGAAGTCAGGGATGTGCAATGGGTGGGTCCAGTGGTTGGACGACACAAGGATGGCTGGGGTTGATGGCTGGCTTCACGAGAGTGGCTTCCTTGCTTTTGGGCAGATCCAGCTGCTGCAAAGGAGATGGCAGCCTGCTTCCACTGGAGCAGTAGGTGTTGGCGGGGGTTCGGTACCCCTTGGCTCGTTCATGGTGCCGGTGTGGTCCATGAGGTGGTTGGCAATTCTGCTCTGACAGCAGGAGAGGAAGATGGACGTGTGCAGATTGAGAAGAAGATGAGCAGCAGGCAAAGAAGTATGGGAGCGCAAAGATCTAGGAAGAAGAATAGTGCGGTGGCTGGGGTCTGTCGCGTATCCCCTCTCGAGCACTCCCTCACAGAGCTACTTTTAGGGTTTCTCCCAATGAGAAAAAGATAGCCTGTTCATTCATTCCATTCCCCCTTCGCGTACAAAGAGTCCCTTTATATAGGGACAACACAAACAACCTTTACACTTTTGCTCCTTTAAAACTATGAAAAACTAAGGGCTACCATCCTCTTAGAAAGGCCCAGTACATGTGATGCCCATTTAACTACAAAGCTAAACAGAAACGAGAAGCCCAAAATAAAATTAACAAACTATCTTTAGACTCTAAAACAAGACCTAAATGAAATCAAAATTATGTAATAAATTAAAATGACTACTAAATCTAACAAGCATCTCTCCACTGCGTCGTCGTCTTGAAGTCCGCTGGTCAAACCAATTGTTGACGAATAAGCCAATCTTGCTCCTGCATTATAGATCGTATACTCTTTTTCTTGGAATCTTTCTTGAACAATGAATCTTCTCAAATTGTTGATGTATTTCATTTGGATGAGCAATTTAAACAAATTTGCCTTAGCTTTCCTAGCAGAGTCGTGACCTTGTTCCTTTTGAGTCCTATCACTCATCAGCAGCTTCTTGGAAAGGTTTTAAAAGTCAGATTTTTCAACCGGCCCTGCCCCACTGAATTCCAATTCTGGTTTGAATCCTAACCAGAAATTTTGAGATTTGTTAAACTATGGCCAGTTACGGCATCCTAGTGGTCAAGAGGAGAGAAGAGGAAGTATAGATGGAAGAAAGATGATGAATTGGAGGCAGTAGAGTAATAAGAGGAGAAAAGGGATGAGGAAGGTGTGGTGGTCTTCAATTGCTCAGTCCTCCTGGTGGCCTCCTATCTCTCTTTATCAGACTGGAAAAAGGAGGGTGTGCTTGGGGCATGACAAGAAGATTGCGAATGTGGGTGGCCTATGTGGGACATGAAATAGGGTTTGCCAAATTTAACGTGCCTCAGAAGTGGGCCTATCTCAGCAACTAGGAGATTGATGTAAGTTGGGTTTTTATAACAGCTTGGTAGACCTACTGGCCTGTGCAAAATGTAAGCAGCCTTACTTAAGACAACAGCTGTCTCTGGTTTTGCATTTTCTGAAAATGAAATTTGGCTGGTGGCATATGGATCAGAAATCTATCAAACAGTGAAGTATATGATTTTCCATTGCTTTCACTTGTTCCCTGCTTAGTATGGGTTATAATTCCCAATGCTGTGGCATATACTCTCTCATGCTCATGTCTTATCTGGGTACCTTAGAGTTGGTCTCTAAGCTTGATAATGTTCTGAAAATGAGCTAAAATGGCCCACTTATGTTCTGTCCACAGCTAACTGAATCATTTATGAAAGATGAATAATCTTACATAGGTTAATGATGTACTGTATCAGCTATCAGAATCGGTAAATTCGTTGCATCAGTTTACTTAGAAATGGCCCTTTTGCCAACTTATGGTAACTCAGTTCCCTAGCCGTTTGTATTTCACAGTACACTTAAAACTAAATTTATTGAATCTTATACAAACAAGTTAAATCATAGGCAGCCTAGTCATTGGAAAAGTTCTGGATGACATCCCACTTTGATGCATGGTGCCATCCGAGTGGTTGCAGCATGTGAAAGACATCACCCTTTTCTTGTGATTTTTTTTTTTTGGCTTTCTCAGTTGTTTACTACTCTCTGCTTGCCTCTTCTCATTTTTGTCTAGTTTGATTTGGTCAGGATTTTTTAGTTGATTTAAAATGAAGAGCTATCATAGAAGTCAAACATACTTGTCTTAGACTTTACATATTTCTTATTTCTTTTCTCATAACTTCTTTATCAGTTAACCTTGTTATACTTGCAGCTTGTACTCTTCTTGGAACCTCGATTTTATGTTTATCCATTTCCTGACTTAAACTATGGATAAGTTACTTCAGTTTAAAATTATATTCCTTCACACTCCAACTCTCATTATCAATGTTGTTGCATTATGATTCATTGCTTCCTGCAGTATGGGGTGGTGACCCAGTCTACCCAACTGTGAATTACATTCAAGATCCTAATGAAGTGACTGATTATAGAGGTCCTGATTTCCATGAACCAACACCCAACATGCTGTCATATCTCATGGAGGTGGGTACTCCTCTTTCAGTGCCTAACTCATATACGGCCTAATGTTGGTAGCGTTAAAATGTTTTGGATCTTATATTGGTCTAATCTTTTGTGTCAAAGCATGTCATTGTGATAGCCTGCAAACAGGACTGGCGTTTTGTTAGAGGCTGCTATTATTGCTATGATATTTGGCCCTCAGTGTGCACAGAAATTACTTTTATGAGGCTCCAAATCAATGTACCTCACAAAAAATTGTAAAATGATAGAAGTGTTAATTAATTTACAGTTTAGGCATCACTTGAAAACTTTGTTCAAATCTGAAATTCTTGCATTCGACAAACATAGGAGGGATAGGTCATTAAGAGTACAATGTATGCTTTTAGATTGTCCTCATCTTTTGTTTTCTTATGTTCATATTTCAATTATTATTGTTGTGTTGCATTCATATGAATTGTTGCATTAAGCCTTATTTTTTTTTAATTTGTGGAGTAGATTTTCTTAGAGTTTTTTATGTAGCTTGGAAGAAGTCAAGGAATACCATATCGGGTCTAGCTTTTATCTTGGGAGGGTTGGAGAGAAGAGAACTCAGAGAAATCTTGGAACATCAGGAATGGTAGTAGAGATTATGCTAACTTATACTGTTTTAGTGAAAATTTATGATGGACAGCTGGAGGGAGGGCAGAGTGCAGCTGCTTTTGTTGGTTCGGGGGGGGGGGGGTGAAGGGGGGGGGGTGTGCTGATCCTCCTCTCTGGCTTGCAAGGTGCTTCATGGTCAGTGGACTGTTTACTATAGCCAGGAACCTCTCCCCTTCCTTTTTTCTTCTTCTCTCCCTCCTCTTTGGCTTGTGGATTGTGTGATAGGTCAACAATAGCAGGTCGACAGTGGTTGATGGCTCAGTGGCAACTGAGTGCTAGCTCTAAGTGTTCATACCACTATGGTGGGTGGGTGTTTGCGACCGCGGGGGAGTCACTTGTCGTTTTGTCCTCGCGGCGGGGGTGTAGACTCGCCTTTTACGGAAGGTCGAGATAGGTTGACTGGGCACGCGGAGATTCCGGGGGTATTGAGAGGAAGGCAGAGAAACGATGGGAACGCATTGGAAGGGATGGCGTATGGTCCATCATTCTGGGAGACTGGGACAGGGATGGCTGGGTGGAATGCGGGCGTGCCAGTCGATTTCTCGACAATCACCTATGGAACCGTGGATTGACTGGGGAAGCGTCGTCAGGACGCGGCACGTGGCTCGAGGGATCGGGCGACACGTGGATAGAAGGGGTTCCACGGGTGCGAGTGTGCAGGCGATTATGGGGATTCGTGTACTGGACGTCTTTCCCCACCGGTCGCAAGCAACCGGTGTTTATTTTACATCAGATTGAATCCGAATACCTTTGTTTATTCTGCCAAAGAGAGAGTCAGGGACCTTGGTAGCCGCTATGTCGGGGGGGCTTAGTCCGTGCAACAACGACATGGCAACAGCAACACAACAGGGATAACTGGGGACAGAGAGACTGGTTCCAGCGAGGAGGGGAATCCGCTCCTTGACTGGATTACATGACTTATATGCCATGAAAGGCATTTATATGGGGGCGTGAGAGCCCGATTACAAGCGCTTGCAATCCGTGGGACAATTCCGTCATTTGTGACGGTCCCTGGGTCATTGCGTTATTGTATGGGTAGTTCCGTATCTGTACGTAGTGTCCGTCAGAGGACCTGTGACTGAGCAGGATGGCGCCCGAGGGGCGTCACAATGTATTCCCGGCATGAGACAGTGTCGAGGTCGGGGCAGTAGGGGTGCCGTAGGCACCATTGTGCTTGGGAAGTTGAGTGGTCGGGTGCTGCGGGCCCCGATGTGACTGGAGTAGCTGGCAGTCGGGTGCCGGGGGCACCGCTGTGACTGGAGTTGTTGGCAGTCGGGTGCCGGGGGCACCGCTGTGACTGGAGTTGTTGGCAGTCGGGTGCCGGGGGCCCCGTTGTGACTGAAGGAGGCGGGCGTCGGGAGACCTCGATGGTCGTGCTCGGGGCCCGATGTGACTGGAGTCGGGTGCCGGAGGCACCGTTGTGACTGAAGGAGGCGGGCGCCGGAGACCTCGATGGTCGTGCTCGGGGCCCGATGTGACTGGAGTCGGGTGCCGGAGGCACTGTTGTGACTGAAGGAGGCGGGCGCCGTGAAGAGGCTGAGATCCGAGTACATGTGCATGTGTTCAACTGGTTTCATGCTATATGAGAGCCACGTGGGTTTTACAAATGGGCCAAGGAGGTCAAAGTACAACTGGCGCAAGCCACGGGACAATTCCGACACGTGGGTCGGTCCCCGGGTCAATGCGGGATATGGCGGATATCCGCGTGTTTTACAGAGGCTCCCCGTGAGGAGATCGAGACAAGCCCGACTGCCTAGGTGGCCGGGGCGGTCGTGGGCTGGCGCTTGACGGAGGTTGGACGCGGCTCAAGGTGAGCGGTCGGGTCCGGGCTCCGGAAGGTGAATGTCGTCATGTTGGGGAGTCGAGGCCGGCCCCGGGAATATTATTCCCGGGCAAGGGTCCGGATAACTCGAGTCATCAGTCCGAGCGGTCGGCGGTTAGCTCAGAGCGGGCAGTGGGCACGCGGTTCCGTGACGGAAGTAAGTGCGGCATCATGGCGTATGCGCGGCCACCGTGGGTTGTCATACGCGGGCGGACCCTGGATGCAGGTGTGTTCGCCGTTGTCATAACGCCTTATACGCGACGGGCATGGACTTGTGTGCGATGGCTATACGCCGCGTGAGGGGAGTACGTGTGACATACCCTCGGCGTGTACAAGCCGATCAACAAGGCAACCACGCGCGCACTTAGTTCCTCGCGTCCCCGACCCTTGCCGAAGGCCTCGGGAGTCCGAGGGCGCGGCAGTTAGGTCGGAGGGTGTTGCATTACATCCTTCATTCCATTCCTTGTTGCATTGCATTCCATTGCATGTTGCCCCTTGAGCTTCCCTAGGGGGGCTTTTATAGTGGAAGGTGAAGGGGTGGAAGGGGTTTACCCGGACCAAGTTGAGGGTTGGGTTTGGTCTGGGTAAACCCTTAAAAATCTTTTTTTTTTGTGTTACGGAGTGGGGGAGGGAGGGTTTAGGCGGACCAGCCCAAGGGGTTGGTCTGGTCCGCCTAAACCCCTCACGGAGGGGTTTTTCTTTTGTTAAAAACTTTTTTTTTTAGTTTTGATGGGGTTTAGGCGGACCAGCCTGAGGGGGCAGGCTGGTCCGCCTAAACCCCTCCCCCCAGGGGGGTTTAGGCGGACCAGCCCAAGGGGCTGGGCTGGTCCGCCTTGTTGGCCCAGAGAGATGGCGGACAAGAAGGGGGGTTGAATTGTCCCCTTGCCGAGATGGCGGATTTTAATAACTTTCTTTACTTAACACAATGGAATTAAACTTGGCAACGTTGATTAACAAAAACTTAAGGTGAGATTAAGACGTTCTCTCAAACTTCCCGATCTCACACGGATAGTTAATGCAACTAATCATGAGAATTAAGCTCAGCACAGATAACGGAGGTAGCAGTGTGTGACAGTGTAGTGAATTAAAAACATGTATAATGAACCTGTGAATGGAGATAGAAGAAATGACAAACACACAGGCAAGCACATACGACACAAGGCTTTTAAGGTGGTTCGGGACCTCGACGGGCTCCCTACCTCCACCCCTCACCCAACCGGGTGAGGTTTCACTCCACGCTACAAAATGTAGCAACACGGGGACGAACCCCAACCACACACGCTGCTTCCGCAGCAATGTTCACACTGTGGGGACGAGCCCCAAAACGCTGCCACTACAGCACACACCCAACACGGGGACGAACCCCAACCACACACGCTGCTTCCACAGCAATGTTCACACAAGGGAACGTACCCCGGACACAAGACCACATGGAGACGCAGCTCCGTCTACACACAACCAAACACGGGGAAACTTTCCCCACAATAAAACCACACACGCGGAGTCGCAGCTCCGCCCACATACGATGTATATCGAGTTTAACAAAATAAAGGATATACAATAATAGTCCAAATGTTAATCTATTGCTTAAATGAAAGAGTAAAGATGAGAGAAGATTGATTTCCCCTCAAATCTGCAGTGAAGGCCGTCCAATGGAATGATGGGGTGCGCTGAACGATCTGTCCGCAAAGTGGAAGCCGCTCAAGCTCGTAGAAGGCGCCGTAGGGAGAATGGTTCGCTCCTAGCTTTCAGTTCGGCAGAGAATGCTTGTTTGGCGTCCTCCTCTCCTTCCTCTTCCTCCTCCAAGTAATGGTGTCGCCCCTCTCCTTATTTCCTACAGTAAATGAAAGCGTTAAGCCCAAAAACTCTGCTCTCGAATGAAAATCCCGGCCAACATATACCTAGCAGAAAGAGCCGCTTAAAGGCTAAAATGCCTAGCAGAAAAACTCTTCAAAATATCACCAAGAGATGAATAAAAGATATAGAGTGTTTCCCTTTTGCAAACTCTTCAAATCTCCAAGTCGATGTCGACGGTTGCTCGCGATATTGACATCTTCAGATTCCTCTCTTCATTCCGCTTGCAACTCTCTTCATCAACCAGCTTCGAATCTCGACAGAAGTAGATCAGATCTAGCTTGAAAGCCCTCTCCAGCTCCTCTCTCTTTCACCTGCACAAAAATAAAACGTATTAGCCCTTGGAGCTTTTTCCATAGTTGGAATTCGCAGGGTATAAAAGGGGCTGAAATAAGGAGACCAAAAGACACAATAGCCCCTCTAAAAACCCTCTCAAATGTACTTCTAATAGTAGGGTATAACCCTAAGGGCATTAGGGTGAAACCCCAAGCAAATCGGACCAAGAAACCTGGAGTTCGAAACCAATCCGGCAAACCCGATCTGGACGAACCAGAGAAAGTGTCGACTCATGGAGTCGACACTTTTCTCTTCACATTCTGTCCCGTTATATAAAAACAGGACCCGGGTGAAAGTGTCGACTCATTGGGTCGACACTTTTCACCAGAGGTTCTGTTTTCTTTGAAAACAGACCTCCGGCCTGTAAGTGTCGACTCTAGGAGTCGACACTTGCAGCCAGAAGTGTCCAGCCAGCAGACTGGCCAGAAAGTGTCGACTCTAGGAGTCGACACTTTCTGTCTAGACAAGTGAAACCACGTATCAGACAGAACATAACTAAATAAGTGTCGACTCTATGAGTCGACACTTTATCTGACAGAAATGAAAACTCAATTAAATCAAAATGAAAGGCGTAAAGCCTTCAACCAAGATCAAACCCCTATGAATAAAAACATGATATGCCAATAGAATGACATGCAATGAGGGGTCTTAAAAACACAAATCAAACCAGATATTGAAAGCAACAATGGGAATCAAAAAGACTATGATGCATCAATAAGCTCAATAAACAACGGACCATTAAGTAACCAAATAGACCCAAAGCCAAAATACATGATCCGAATCCAATCAAGGCACATGGAAATTGTTGGGTCCCGTAGTGCAGGAACACGGTTCTAGAGGGGGGGTGAATAGAACCCTCTACTACAATTATGTCCAATTAAAAACTTAAACCAGCCCGCAGCGGAATTAGCAAATTTAACGAGATTGAGGAATTTAAACTAAATAGAATAAATGTGATTCTCTCAATCTCATCGAGCTCACTCGAATGGATAAATAGGTATGAACAATAAAGCAAACCACCACAACACAAACCACAATGCACGGGGATTTTTAAGGTGGTTTGGGACCACGACGGGCTCCCTACGTCCACCCCTCACCAAACCAGTGAGGCTTCACTGTTGTATAAAACAGCCCGGGGATAAATCCCCCCCCACACACGGAGCCAAGCTCCAACACACACACGTAGGGCGAAGCCTACACAATCACACGGGAGTAAACCCCTAACCACACACGGGGAACACACCCCAAATGAAGCCCAAGCACACACGCGGATATCCTCCGCACAAACCGATGCACACGCGTCAACACAAACACTCGAAGAACCCTTTCTCCAAACACCCACACAAAATATTCATCAAAAATTTAAGAATCGAAGACAAATAGATACATCAAGCCCCAAACAAACTCTTAAGACTGAAATGAAGAAGATGTATGAAATGTAAAGCTCCCCCTTCTCAAAACGATCCGGCTGTTCTAGGTTCGGAGTCGGATGATTGCGATTCCGGCATCATCTTGTTCCTCTCCTCAAGCCGCTTCTTTTCTTCTTCTACCACGAGCTCCAAATCTCCATGGAAGTAGATGAAAACCACCTTGCAAGAGCTCCTCTTCCTTTTCCCCCTTTCCTTGCCCTACAAGATAGAAAGATAGCACATTAGGGTTCTTCCTCCACAAATTCGTAACTCATATTTATATGCAAGGTAGAGAGCCCAAAAGACACATAGAACCCTTCCCATACATGTTAGAAACACCCTAATATGTTTAGGAACCTATGGGGGGTAGTTTGGTAAAGTTTAGAAGGGTTTTCATTGGGTTTCGGACGCTCCCGAGAATCCCGTGCCGGAATGGGTCGACCCCATGGCAACCAGAGGGCGGCCAGAACACAAAAAATAATTCCAGCACACAGGGGTCGACCCCCCCTGCAGGCAGACAACATAAAAAGGCTTCTGTTTTGTCCAGAAGCATTGGGGGTCGACCCTATGGGTCGACCCATGCCAGAAATGGTTGGAAGAACACTTCAAACCTCTATGAATCTAAGGGAATAAAAGTGATTAGATGTTACCATAATCCCATGAAGATTAACCATGTATTTTTATCCTGAAAACATAAAAAAGCAAGAGGTTAGATGAGAATCAAAATTCATTAACCAAGCATTAACTCTATGAACATGTTCACATTAAAACACATCATTGAACCCATTTAACCATGTATTTGGCTTCTCATATCAATCAACAAAAACACATTCCACCATATGACAAGTGTTTGTTGTAGTGAAATTGAATCTCTCAATTGTCTAAATACAAAGGCATGAAAGCTCAACCTCAACTACCTCTAATTCAAGCACACAAGGTGGTTAGATATTACCATGATCCACTTGGTATGGGAGGGTATAAAAACCATCCTTGGACCTGCAAAAACACAAGAGTATCAAGTTACCATAGGTGTGAAAGTTAAGAGCTCATAAATAGATTCTTCCAAAAGAACCTCCATAACTTGTCAACCATCCAAATGCTCATTGCATAAATAAATGTTTCTATAAAGACATAAGTTACAAGCTTTGACATTTGGGGAACTTTGAATCTTCCATTGCATCCAAGGCATATATAATGATGTGGGAGCTCAATCATTCAAATAACATTGCCAAGATACGCTTACATATCATGAAACTCAATTTGACAAAGTGTGAACACCTAAACATACACATATGCAAACATATGAAAATATGCATTTTCATTATGCATCACCATGATCTCATACACATATGTAGCTATGCATATTTGTAAAGATGTTTCCACAATTTCATTATCATTCAATTTCAAGACTTTCTTTCAACATTCAACTTGCAAACATTCATGCCTCATGAAAGTTTATAACATTCTAACCATTCAAACACACATTCATTCAAATGGCATTCTTGTTGATAAAAATTAACATTCATGAAGCATTATCTCATGAGGAGCATTGATATAAACAAGGGATCTTTTTAATCATCCATACATTGAAATCACAATAACCTCATGAATGATATGACACTATCATTCAAATAGAAAGGTGTGTTCAATGAACACAATCTCATTGACCGAGACCTAATTGAAGCCATATTCATAAGAGCCAACTTCGTGCAATTCTTTCACACATCAAGCTAATAAATCAAGCTTTTAGTGCATACCTCACAAGACCAAGCATCCATGCAATGCATGAGCAATATAGAACCAACTCTCAGAAGTCTTGTATGACTATTTCAAGCACATCACAAGCTTAAAAGCTTCAAGTAGAAAGTGCATGAACCACATTCATGTCTTTAGCAACTTAGAAGAATATACATGAAAGCCCAAGGCGTCTTAACCAAAAATCAACATCATAACCAATGCGTTTGAATAACATGTATGACCCTCAAAACCTCATATAGAAAATGCATGAAGCATACATCTTCAAATCATAATGACCCATGAAAAAGGTACATGAAACCACATGTATGTCTATGCACACGTATTCTGGGTCAACACACTGCAGCTCTCTTACCCAAAGTTCACTTAACTAAAGATATGTGAATTGCAAAGCCTTACCAATGGTTCTTTGAAGAATGGAGATAGAATTAACACATGTTCTGAATGGTGGACAACAAGATGACTTATTTAAGCATTCTCTTGAGTTCCATTTGATGTCCATCATGACTCGATCCTGCAATGCAAGAAGATTAGCACACTTGCATTCAAATGAGCATAAAGACTCATTCATGTTGATGGCATTCATGAAGTATTGTTTTACAAATTCATTCTCATTCTAGAACATGACTCCATAGCAAGAGAATAAGTATGATTCAAGCACATGAGAACATGAAGTATCATTCAAGCACAAGGCCAAGTAAGGCCAAGCAACAAAGTCATTTTGTAATCATCAAAATCACATAGACAAGACTTGAGATTGACAAGGAAATGTGAAATGCAAAAAGACCATCAACAATCTTCAAGACAGTCAAGTAGAGCATGCATGAGACTCATGCAAACCCAGTACATGAAAAATCATTTCAAACTAATCAAGGTATAGATAGTCAAATTCAGAACCAACGTCAAATTGAGAAGAAAAGTCTTACCATGGATCCATGACTTTGAGGACTATATGAACCTGCACTTAATGAAAATCCAACAGCATGTCAATATTGAACCAATGTAACTGAATGCTCAATCACATTGACAAAGCTTGTTCATCCTGCATGCTTATGCATTGAAATGCAGCTATGTATATAAATGTGATTCATATCTATCCAGCCAATTTAAAACTTAACCTAGCAATCCGAAATTGCTTCATATATGTAAAAGCCAAAAACATTGTTCCATTACATCACCAAGAACAACCATGAACTCATGGAATAGGTTGCACCTTTGAAAGCACAGATGCCATACCATTTACAAAGCTTGAACAACTGACTTGAGATCCTCAATGTCTAAACGCATGAGGACTCTAGAGAATCCAGTTTCAACAACGGTTCAAGCAGACCTTGACCAATTTGATATCTAGTCACGCATGAACTATAAAGACAGTCCAGGGCAAACTGAACTCTTACATTACAAAGTAAGCAATCCAAGTTCAGTTCAGCAAGTCTAAATTTAACTCATTCACAGGCAATATGAGTATACACAAATCCATTTAACAATTTCAGTCCAAGGCATGCACTCACATGATTTAGAATCATCTTAAGCAATTTTATTATGCCATTTGACAATCCACTGAGAGACATACTTTTCACATGAAAGCACCAATAAGAGTCAACATCAAAGATATAAATATGAAGGTCCATGCTTCATAATAAAGTAAGAACCAAAGCTCAAGGAGCCAGGGGTCGACCCATGGGGTCGACCCATGCACAGGGGAATAGGAAAACTGCTTTGGTAGTCCAATGCAATTTGAAACAGCATCAAGGGCATTTCAACCCTGCAAGCCAGAATATCAACATGTGAGCTCAAGACATTTTCTACAAAACTAACACAGAACATTTTCACTGTAAACCATACGTAAAACATAATATATTGGAATCATCAAAACCATTGTCAAAGACAAGGAGGGGGCCCACAGAACCCAACACGCCTAAACCCCTCCCCCCAGGGGGGTTTAGGCGGACCAGCCCAAGGGGCTGGGCTGGTCCACCTAAACCCCTCCCCCAGAGGGGGTTTAGGCGGACCAGACCAAGGGGTTGGGCTGGTCCGCCTGAACCTCTCCCCGGAGGGGTTTACGCGGGTTTGACCGAGGTTTGACTGGGTTCGACTGGGTCAGAGTATCGAAAGACACCAATGCCCCCGTTATAAAAAAGAAATTTTCTTCCGGGGGCTCTGCCCCCGGAAACCCCCACAAGGGGCGCTGCCCCCTTGACCCCCGCGACCTGACCGGGCAGGTCGAACCCCGCGACTTGACCGCGCAGGTCGATTCGCCTGTGAGGGCACACAGGGGTGGTGCATGACGTGATGGGTTGTTGGGAGTCCCGAGTTGGGCTCGGATTTGCTGTAGAGTGCCTGGAGCATACGCGCCCATCAGGTGCTCGGGGAAGTTCCCGACACGCTTGTGCGGGCCGTATACGGGTGCTGTGAGCTCCTGAAGCTTGCGGTTGGCCTGACGGGTCTTCCTTTAAATTCAGAGGGCTGGAGAGAGGCGACTCGAGGGTAGACCCCAGCCTCATTGCTGGGCGCCACGTGGCGTGGCTTGTAGTCAGGGTGCCCTAGGGTCGGCTCGGGTAGCTATGTTGAACGCGGGCAAACCCGCAAACTGAGTGATCGGGGGTGGACCCGATCGATCGTTGATGTTGCCACGGGTCACGGCTAGCTGGTTAAGACCCTTGGTTGGTCCCGCTGACTGAGACGTCGACATGATGATGCCGTTTGTCTGGTGGTCGGGGTGACCCTCCCTCCTTGGCGAAGAGCCGTATGATGCGGCAAGCTGTTCTGAGTCCCGGGTTAATCCAGTTGTTGAGGCGCCGGTGGTGTGACACTGTATGCAGAGTGTCCGGGGGTGATCCCCGAATCTTTTCAGAGTGCCGTAAGGTACGGCAGGTTGTCCTGAATCCCGAAACTGACCCGGTTGTCGGGAAACTGGATGGCATAGTGCCGTTTGCTCGGGGTCGATCCCCGATTGTTATGTTGCGCCGCTTGACCCGACGAAGTGTCTCGATTTTCGAGCTCAACTTGACTGGTAGAGCAGCTTTGGCGATATGCCGTTTTGCTCTATTTAGGGAGTATTTCCCTATGCTTAATCCTCGATTAATTCGAGAAAATAAGCCAGTGCCAATAGTGGGGTTGGGGGGAAGAGATGGGTTTAAAAACCCTCTGGTTCGCTTACAGCACTATGGTGGGTGGAAGGGAACGGATGGGTTTAAAAACCCTCTGGTTTGGATGAGCCAAAAACAATGGAGAAGTGGTTTTGGACCCTTTGCTTACTGGCTGATTTAAGTGCACAATAGTCGCATGACTTGAAGTTTGCACATCTTTTGGCTAGGTATTTCAGACATTTTGGATCTCGGCAAGTGAGAGAGAGAATCTACAGAGATCTTGAGAGATTCTTTAATGATTGCAAACCATGGAAGAAGGAATTCAGGATTATGTAGTCTTTTCCTTCTCTTTCTCAGGGTGTGCTGAAGATGAACCTCTCCTCTTCTACTCTATTTTAGTTCTAATACCTCTATTTATTTTATAATAAAATTTGTGGCATAATTATCACATTTTTTTTCTCCCAATAGAAGGCAAAAAGGAGGTAGTATAACCTGGAAAAGAAGTGACAAGAGTGCAGTATTTCTCTAAGCAACATGGATGAAAATGACAGAGGAGATCTTTTTTTGAGAAGTGGATAGTACCACAATTGTATTAATTGTAAAAGAAATGGGATGTCCAAGTATAGTCAAGTCAGCTCTGGAAAAACCCCTATACAAAACTCCACACCGAGGCGGGGTATCCCTCGCTTTCCCCCGAACAAAAGGAAAAGAGAGGAGTTGTGAGACTCCACTTTACATAAATGCTTTGCCCATGCGCTCACTCTCTCACATACAAAGGAGACTTCCTTGTCCTCAATTTTGCTTCACCTTTGAAGATTCTGTTGTTTCTCTCTCGACAATGCCCATAGTATAGAATGGAGGATGAACCACCATGTAATTCTATCCCCTTTAAGGTTTCACCTCTTGTGCCATTTGAGGAAGAGATTGTGCGTACTCTCAAACAGGCCAACGGTTTGATGAATCCTATCGCCCATCTTTCCCCATACCTCCCTAGAGAAAGAGCATCTTATGAAGAGATAATTTAGATCTTCCTCCATCTCCCCACATAAGCAACAAAGGGTGGCTATATCCTGAAGGAAGGGGGCAATCCTGTCACGTGGGCAACCGGCCATGTGATATCCTTCATATCAGTAGCTTAACTTTCGGGATGCTCTTGGGCTTCCAAAGTTGAGGAGCAAACTCGTAAACCTACATGAGATGGCTTACTGGACTACTACTGCTGTGGGGCGGCTCTCCGGCGACTGGGGTGGTGGCGGGACTGCAGCGGAGTAGGCTGTAGCGGTGGCTAAGGATGGGTGGCAGGACGGTGTCACGGATGGTGGTAGTGCTGTTCTGGCGGTGACGCGGTACAATATGAACATGCAAATTTTTTTCTTCTAAATTCCCACAAACAGATTCTGGTCCTGATCCGGTATTGATTAGCATTCCACAGAGTGTGGCACCCACATCTCGAAATTTGGGAATGGATCGCGGTGGTGTGGAAACCACCAAGTAGATAGGGTAGCTCGCCTGTCAATACCCACTGGCGCACTCGAGTAGGAAAATAAATCTCTCTCTCTCGCCAACAACAAAATATAACAAGAAACCTAGCTACGGCTCACACGTCGGTGCGTATCACTCAAAAGCATACTAAAAGAACAAATATGATCAAATTTAAATTGAGAGAGTTCAGATGTATACCTGAGCACGATGTCTAGGCCACCCGAGCCCCTTCGAGTTACAACCAAAGGCTCACCGCACACTGGGGGTATCGAGGAAAATAAGAATAGGAGGAAAGAGAAGGGTTGAGGGCCAAATTCCATTGTGAAGGCGACGGGGTGGTGGAGGGATTGACCAGAGCGACGGCGGTATGGTTGCTAGATGCTACTGTAGTGATCTTGTAGTACTTCGACGAAAGTGAGGGGGGTGATCGCTGGTAGTTGGACGATCGTAGGCACCGGTGGAGGGCAGAGTACTAGCCACTGTTGGTTGTCGGGACCAAGGTTGTCAGTTTCGGCCGAAACGTATCGGTTTCGGCCATAACCGATACGAAAATGGGGCTTTTCACTGTAGCAACCCGACACTTACTAGGTGTACCGGTTTCGGCTGAAACTCACGTGAACTCCCCTTTAGGGAGTTCACTTGGTGTTCCGAAACCGTCCGGTTTCGGCCGAAACTCACGTGAACTCCCTAGTTCTTTTCGGGGAGTTTCGGCTGAAACCCCCTCCCCTCTTTGCTGTGCTGCTGCTGCGACCGTGCTGCTGCTGCTGGTGCTGTGCTGCTGCGACCGTTCTGCTGCTGCTGGTGCTGTGCTGCTGCTGATGTCGGCAGTTGGAGCCTGGAGGCAGCCGCTTGGGGCTGCTGCTGCTGTGTTGGCCAGGGCCGCGGGGGCCGGGGGCCTCTGCTGTGGACCTGTGGTGGCCTGGGCCGCGGGCTGGTGGGCTGCATTCTGCCAGGTTGACTGCGCCACTGTGGAGATTGAAGCATGAGTAGTTTTGTCGAGGTAAATTTGGGGTTTTTTTTGTTTTATGTTTTTTTGGTTGGGTTGTTGAAAGTTTTTTTGTTGTAGGTTAAATGTTGTGTTGTAGGTTAATTTTAACCCATGATTAACTTTTTAACACTTCAAATCAAACCCTAATTACACCCTTAAATTTGGGGCTTTTCTTTAATTAGGTTTAATAAGGGTCAATTAGGGCTCAATTAAGCTTCATTGACTAATTTGAAGCGGGAGCATGCTGGTAATTAATTCATTTGAAGGGTGATTAAGGGTTAATTAGATCATAAAAATTGGGGCTTTTGTCTAAATCGGTTTGCTTAGGCTCAATTGAAGTTCAATTAAGTTTCATTGAAAAATTTGGGGTGGGATCATGCTGGTAATTGATTTTTTCCAAGGGTAATTAAGGGTTAATTGATAATTAAGGGTTAATTAGTTCATAAAATTTGAGACTTTTATCTAATTCGGTTTGCTTAGGCTCAATTGAAGCTCAATTAAGCTTCATTGAAGAATTTGGGGTGAGATCATGCTGGTAATTGATTTTTTCTAAGGGTGATTAAGGGTTAGTTGATAATTAAAGGTTTAAGTTTTTAATTGTACTTATAACTTTTTGTGTATGAATGTCTTAATGCAGCATCATGCTTAGGTGTGAACAAAGTCGGGAGCAGTAAGGGCAGGAGGATCTGGGGTGGGCCCACCTCTCTTTAGTTTATGCTGGGAGAAGAAAAGTGAAATGCAATTATTGTGGCAAGGAGATACATGGCGGAATTACTAGAGGAAAACAACATTTGGCAGGGGTAAGAGGAGAGGTGAAATAATGTGACAGATGTCCCCGAGAGGTCCGAGAATAAATGCGCCAGTGTCTTCTGGGCAAAAAGGAGAGGATGTAAAAAAGGGCTGAAGATGAGGTTGAAATTGCTGAGGAGATTTCAGGCAGAAGGGTTAGGAGGGATGATGATGAGGAAGGCACTGAGGATTCAGATCTAGAGCTGACTGAAGCAAGGGAGCGTGAACAAACCGTTCGAAGGAAAGGGAAGGCACCCATAGGTTCAGGGACCTACGAAAGTACAGCTGTACGACGTCCTGACATTGGTGCTGTCCCACAGACGCAGAGAACAGGCCTCATAGACAGCTATCTCCACAGAAGGCCCCATCCTACACAACCTAAAATCAAGTCTGTATTGAGAGGGGTAAAAAAATCAGCAGAAGTTGCAGGGCATGTATTTAAAAGTATCTGCAAATGATTTTTTCATGTAAGTGTCCCTGCACATGTAGCTGAAAGCGAATATTTTCAACCTATGCTAGATGCCATAGCAGATGCTGGCCCTGGCTTGAAGGCCCCATCACGTCGAGACATATACGGGCATGGCCTTAAGGGAGAGGTTGAGGAGCTCCATGACTGGGTTGAAAACTTCAAGCATATATGGATGGAGAGAGGATGCACTATTATGTGTGATGGCTGGACTGGTACCACGAAGAAGTCCATGATTAATTTTTTGGTCTATTGCATTGAAGTTACAATATTTGTAAAATCTGTAGATGTATGAAACTATGAAAAAAATGCCAATTATTTGTTTCATTTGATAGATAACATGGTAGACCAAATTGGAGAGGACAATGTTGTCCAAGTAGTGACTGATAATGAAGCTAGTTATAAGGCTGCAGGGAAGAAATTGATGCAGAAGCACAGTCACTTATACTGGCTTCCATGTGCTGCACATTGTCTAGATTTGATTCTAGAAGACATTGGGAAGGACAATCATGTGAAGAAGACAGTTGAAAGGGCACAAAGGATTACCCAGTATATTTACGACCATCCTAGGATATTGAACATGTTCAGGGAGCATGCAAGTGGGGGGCGAGATATCATCCGTGCAGGGCCAACCAGATTTGCTTCAAATTTCATTTCTTTGGAGTCTTTGCACAGGTATAGGATTGAACTCAATTCTTACTTCTTTATCCTTTTTTTTATGATCCGTATTTGATTCAAATTTCATTTCTTTGCACAGGTATAAGAATGAGCTGAAAGCTTTCATGTACCATAATGCCCTGCGGGAATACATCGACAAGTCTAATGTTGATGCTCAGATGGAATATTTGGATGTCTCCCACATCGTGGACGACAACAAATTCTGGGGCAGGGTCTTACGATACATGAAAGTAGTCACCCCCCTCGTGAAGGTCCTAAGAATGGTGGATGGCGATGAGAAGAATGACATGGGATATCTGTATGAGACCATGGACCGTGCTAAAATGGAATTGCAGGAATCCCTTCCCAAAGAATATGCAAAGTGGTGGAAAATTATTGATCATAAATGGGACACCACATTACACCACGATTTGCATGCAGCTGGTGAGTGATTATTTGTATTGATACATTATTGTTTAGGTTATTTTATATGTAACATCTAGTTAATTATACACAAATGCAGGTTATTTCCTCAACCGTCGATTTATGTACGATGCCAATGCACATGTTGATGGCGAGGTGCTCCAAGGGACTTTAAAAGTCATTGGTCGTTTATCGAGGACACCAGAAAAGAGGTTTCAGGCGGAAGTAGAGGTTGGCCTTTTTGATTTCATGAATAAGAGGTATAGAATTTACTTAAGTAGTTATGCTAATCTGTGATGACTATTTTTGTAGATGAACTACTATAGAATGAGAACTGGGACGTATTCTGACTCCCAATTGTAATACGCAGTGGGAAGAGTGAGCCCAGGTATACTTTATCTTTGTGCTTTCTTTGCAATTACATCACGGAGAATTGATTTTTATTTACAACTTATATTTATTTGTTTATGGTTGGTGGAACAGCTGACTGGTGGGTAATAGTGAATAATAGAGATTTGGGTAGTTCTGCATTGACTTTCATTGCAATCAGGGTGTTGAGTCAAATCACATCAGCAAGCCAATGTGAAAGAAATTGGAGCACGTTCAGCCTTATACACTCAAAGGTTCGCAATCGGCTAAAGGTTGAACGGTTAGACAAATTAGTTTCTGCCACTACAATATGCGGTTGAGAATAAAAAATATGAAGTTGAGACAACAACTGCGGGACAAACGCGTCGCTGAAGGTGCCATTGCAGAAATTGATGTGGATGCCTTATTTGATGATGATAATCCCTTGCAGTCTTGGGTGGAGACACGAGAGCAGGTTGATGAGCGTGTTTTTGATATTGATGATACAACATGGGCAGAGGGCATACTAAATGAAGATGAGGCAAGAGATTCCGAATTCAGAAGATAAACAAAGAGGGCCAGAGATACTCATGCGCACCAGAGAAGGGACCCACCTGGGGTTGTTGATGACACTGAGCAGCAGCCTGAGGTTGAGCCAGCTAGACACTCAGACTCAGATAGCAGGCCAGTCACTCCTAGAATGGGCAAGCCACTTGTATCCTTAAGAAGAAGTACATCAGTGCATGGGCTAACTGAGAGGACAAGTGCTGCTGCTCGAGAGGACCCGACAATTGAGCAGTTGAAGCAGATTTATCCGAGGCACACGCCAAGGGGAAAATGATTCATGTCAAGGGTGACTGAAGAAATCACACCAAAACAGAAAAAAACATCCCCAAAGGCTAAAACGCGACTGGTTTCAGTTGGGTCTGATAATGATGATGATGATGATGATGATGATGATGATGATGATGATGATGATGATGATGATGATCTCAGTGTAGCTGCAAGTGCTACAGGTGCTGTAGGTGCTATTACTGGCGGTGCTGGTGGTCCTTCCTCTTTCCACGCAGACACAGGCAGATGATACAGTCAGGGTGAGCGAGGACATGATTCACAGAGTCAATATGGACATCCATCAGGTTATAGAGGTGGCCAACAGGAGACAGCCATTTATGGGTGGGGTCATGAACCAGCATTCCAGTTCCATCCACATCCGACCAGTTCCTCTTCTCTTCCTTAAGATTCTTATGCTGATACTGGATTCTAATCAAGCCAACCAAACACTACAAGAGGGATCCAAAGAGGGATGGAGGACTTGGCTACCTCATTGTTTGGTTATAGTGAATATAGACCATACATGCAACCTCCTTATGGGTATGAACATGAAAAGTCAGACGATGAGGGAGAAGGTTCTTCTAGTTATTATCCATATTAGTGTATCATCATTTAGGTAAGGATCACGTTTATTGTACAGTTTGAACATATTTCATGTTTAATATGTATTCAATATTTTTTAATAATTTCAATACTTGAACCCATTAGCCTTCATGTGTAATGCAGTTAATCCAATTTTTTTACAAAGCATGTGTAATGAATTTCCTATTTTTTATGTGATTATTTATATTTTTCTGAATTTTTTCTATTTTTTTTACATATATTTTGATATTTTTATAACCTTTTCATTGGGTTTCGGCCGAAACCGAAATCGAAACCGAGTGGTTTCGGTTTCGGCCGAAACTGAGTCCGAAATCGATACTGACAACCTTGGTCGGGATGGTGGTGCTGAAGTATGTTCTGGCCGAGCTGAACCCGTACGGTTGGAGGGCAGCGCAGGAAGGCCTCCAGCCGGGCAGCAGGTGGCGGCGGATTGACTCACAGAGGAAGAAGGGGGCGGTGATGGGTGTTGGGTGTGGCTGGAGGCGCTAGATGCTCCAGCCTAATGAGATGACGGCGGGACTGTGCCGGTGGAGTGTAGCTGGGTACGGCTGAGTGTCTGCAACGGCCGGTGGCGCCAGGAAAAGGGCAGTGGGTGCAACCGTCGGTGGGGAAGCGGTGGTGGTGCGGCAGGGAAGGCGCCGCAGTGGGTCTGTGCAGGGGAGGCGGTTGCGTTGTCCTCGTAGGGGGTTGTTGGGCGGAGAGGAGGTGTTGGCGGCGGTGCAGGGTGGCAGACTAGCTCGTGATGGTCGACGGCGGCGCGAGAAGGAATGAGGAGGATGATGATGGTGGGTGGTGGAGGCCTGCGTCGTAGAGAACGAAGTTGGCGGGGGCTGTGGAAGATGGCAGAGGGCATGCCCGATGGTGGGGATTGCGACTGTCGGTGACGGGGGCGTGGCCGGAGGGTGCAGTTGGGCGGCGGGGACGGTGGCGGCTGGTGGCTGGCCTGCTCGCAGGTGGCCGAGGGGAGGGGGGAGTGGCGGAGGCTATGGAGCAGGGTGGCGCGGTTTTAGTGGAAAGGGGGAGAGCTTTGTAGGGAAGAAGAAGAAGAAGAAGAAGAAAGGGTGGGTGGGGTCTTGTGTGGGGAAGGGGAATACGTGAGGAGGGGAAAGGGTTTGACGGGAAGGAAACTAGTACGGCTGTGGAGGGCGTCCCACCACTCCCAAAAGATTTCTTCTATCCCAGATAAAAACTAAATAAGCCAAGGAAATTTTAGCATTCAAGTATTTGTTTCAAATAAGTACATGACATCCTTTTAAAGACTTAAAGAGGAAAAGCAAATGTCACCTCAATTGATGGTGGCCCTTTGAGAAAATAAAAAGGCACCACTTAATGTTCACGGGAAACACAAAAGACACTACTCAAACTCCTAGAAAATAATAAAAAAAGACATAATGGGAAGACACGTCCTAAGAAGATGAAAATACGCCATAATTGCTCATCTCGCTACGTCATCGAGCCATAGTGCTCTGCGATTGCGCCTCCTGTAAACCTGAGCTAGGTCAAATCACTGGACCGAGCCGGTGTCCCCACCAGGCGGTGGTGCTCTTGTGGCTGTGAACAGAGAGAGAGAGAGAGAGAGAGTGATAGAGGGAAGATGGGGTGGCTGGTATGGCCACGGTGACGGGGAGCTCTAGTTGCCGGTGGTGTTGAGGCGACCTGACATCAATTGAGGCAGCAACAACGGGAGTGGCCGTGCTGGGTGGCTAGGGATGCAAGTTGGCGGCGGAGTGGTGTCATGGGTGACCGTGGGCGGGGCGGGATGGCTGCGGCCAGCGGTGCTGTTCGTGGTGGGGAGAAGGGGAAGGTAAAGGAATAAAAGGGGAGGGAGGGTTGGCAGCAGTGTGCAGGGAGGGATGAGAATGGGAGGGGCGACAGTTGGGTGTAGAGAAGAGGGAGAGTGGGGGGAAGGGCCTGGTTGGTGATGGTGGGGTTATTGGCGCAGGGGGGTGGTCTAGGTTGGACGGCGGTAGGGGGGGCCATGGGCGGCGGCCATGGTGTCGGAAGGGATAGGCCGAGGTTGGGTGATGGGGAGGTGGTGTTTGGCTTGGGTTTGAGTGATAAAAAAGGGGCGACCTAGAATAGAGAGAGGGGGGGTTGGAGAGAAGGAAAGGAACAAGGGGTGAGACTGAGGGTGAGGAGGGGTGACAATTGGGGGATCGATGGGTCTGGCGGAGTGGCCGACGAGGGAGAGGGACGGCGACCCCAACGAGGCGGCAGAGGGTAGTGGGCCGACTGCGCGATGCTGGGTCGGTGGTGCACCGGCTGCTGGCCACGACTGGGGTGCGACCTGGTAGCGTCGGTCATGGAGCAGGGCGAGGGCGCCGGATAGAAGGGCCGATCTGTGCCCTGTTCATGGGGGAAGACGCGGAAGGAGGAAGAGGAGGAAGGAAGAAGAAAGGGGGGTCATGGGGGAGGGGGTTGGGCATAGGTGGCCGCGATGGGCAGGAGGGAGGAAGAAAGGCGAAGCGGGGTGGTGGGTGTACATCAGCTAGGGTTTGAGGGGGTAACTGGCTGATGCGGGACGGGATGCGACTTGACGCCAATTTAGACTCGAACCTGATACTCTAGGCGAGCTCGCGACTCGTCCCTAGCGAGGGAAGCGTGCGGACGTGCACGGTTGAGAAACCGACAATGTATCAAAGGTGGTCTGCTCACTCTCGTGCTCAGATCGAGGCACGGGACGTGTCTCGCTCTCTCTCGCAGCGGTGATAAAATTATAACGAGTTAATTGTCCTATCACTTGTAGTGGCATACGAATATATACGAGGAAAGTAAATGCTAAAGTGGGGAGCGGACACGATATCTCCACGCTCCGGGCGTGGGGAAGACGACCCCGGCCAAGACCCGTACTCCCGGTGTACAATAATTAAATAATTATAGCAATGATTTTTATTGCCCACTCCACGCAGGGAGGTAAAGGGCTACACGTGGGACCCGGGAGTAGCGAACTCGGGTTGACGGGCAGCAAGTCGGAAGGGCTTTCTGGCCAGAGGCGGGTTGTTGGTCCGACTCGGTACTATTCAAACTCGCTGGACAGCAAGTGAACTCGACTGCTGGGACGGCGGCTTCCGGTCGACTTCTGGTCGAGGCGGTTGGCTGGGACGTTGGCTGGGACGCCGGTGGAATCCTTCTCTTCGATCTCTGAAGTCGGCGGCGGCTAAATCTGAGCCGGCGTAATTTTGGACGAATTAACCGATGGCTGCCTCTGTTGGCCTGTTCACGGAACAGATTTGCGCGTCTCCACGAGAATGATCGCCACGCCCAGATCCGGTGTCGGATCGAGGCGAGATCGGCGCCGTTGGAAAGTAGACTCAAAGATCTACAACATATAAGAAATTTACATCCAACCAACGGCCTGATTTGAAGTGCTCCTGTAACCTTTTCGGCTCGGAATCCAGATCAGTCAGGACAGACTGAGATCTGCTTGAAAACGAATTTTGACCGAGAGGTATTTGGTGGATCTGGACTTTGAGAATTTTATGGGTGGAATGGGGGGATGTGAGGATCACACACACATATTTTGGTATTTTTTTGACGTAGTTTGGGTGGGGAGAAAAATAAAAGAACATGGTGCTATCCCGTAGATTTGCAAACTGGTAGATTGCTAGGGGTGGAAAGATTTGACTGGGAAGGGGGGGAAACGGGGGCTGATTGGCCTGAAAATTTAACTGGAGGAAGGGGACTACGAGGGGAACCAACCCTTAAAGCTTGAGGTCGATCAGACGGTTGGATTGGGAGAACCAACCTGATCTTTGAGCTTCTGTTCTGAATTTCGGGGTTCAGGACAGCAAGATGGAGAATGGCTTGTGGCGGCTTGTTGGCAGCACGAACGACGGCGGCGGCGGCGGTGGCTGAGCTTCACACCCAGGGGAGGAGATAGATCTTAGAATCCACCAAGATTATGGCATCACACCATAGAAATCACATCAGTCCATCTGCAAGGGGGAGAGAGGAGAGAGGGGCGCCCTTGGGCTTCTCAAGAACAAACTCAGATTTTTTCTTCTCATTAATTCTCAAAATATGTAAAAACAATGGTTTTATATGAAATGGAAATGACCTAAACTACCATCAGATCTAGGTTTAGGTAGGGGCAATTAAGGGATGGAAGAATCTTCTCCCATGTGGTCAAATTAATACAAACATAAAGAAATGGGTAAAATAGGGGGAGATTATTTAATCTCCCACGTGGGGACAAGAGAGGGGGGCGCCCCCCTCTTGGTGGTCAACAAGGGTGGCTTGGTCCACCTTGGACCATGGACCATCCCTATGGGCCCTAGAGAATCTAGGTGGCCCAATGGGAGAGAGGGTGGGGGTCCCGCTGGGCCTACGTGGCCTTTTTGCAAAGAAACCCACTAATTCCTAAGGACTAACCCATTGGCTTATAATTGCCTTACAATTGTAACCCATTTGACTCAAGGATATAAATGCAAATAAAATGTTAGTGGCCTTGCTTTCATGTCCCATCAATTCTCCTCGGGTGGGAGAAACTCGACCCCGTCTAGTAAGGGGGTGCGGCTGCTCATGTGTCGCTCCGACGGATCTGTATCACTGGTCGGGTGATCCACGTATCGTCGGGTGTGGGGGCCGTGCTCTCCACCGTACCAGGTAGCGCGAGTACGCTCCACTCCTAATAATTGTCACCTGCTTATCCCGTATATGTTCTATATGCTCACGCTGCTGTGGGAACGAGGCTATGGTGGACACTCCGGGGTGGCGTCACTATCAAAGGGAGGAGACGGCTCGAAGACTCACTGGGAATCACCGCTGGGTCCCTTAGGTGACTAGATCCGAGACATTTAAAATGTGGAGCTGATCCCATATTCCTCGGGCAAGTCCACAACGTACGCATTAGATCCGACTTGCCTCACACTTGAAAGGGACTGACACCTGCGAGCTTGCATTAGACCGACTCAACTTGACGTATGCAGACTCACTATGCACTCGACAAATGTATGTATAGACTCTTGACAAACTGGACAAATAAAGAAAAACACGGACTCACACATGACCCTAGACAAACCTACTGGTAGACCGACCCATACATATGCAATGGTGGCCCAGGACATCCGAATGTGTGACTTGCATACACTCAATGCAACCAAATGTTGGTGGAATCATTGAGTCCTAGACATCCCAAAATGCACCACTCATGCACTGACGACCTTTTGGATTTGGGAGGTTTGGGTGGGCCAGGACAGCCGAATTCACCTTCTTCATTTCCCCAATGAACGGGCTCCTTGCCACGTGTAGGATGATTGGCCCGTGTAGGAGGGGTGTGATAGGGGACTTCCCTGAAGAGATGGAATGAAGGTTGTGGGTCAAGAGGCTCACTAGGGAAGGGGTCGAAGGGATCAAAGAATGTGTGACCCCTCGAGATGGGTTCCCTCATGACACGGTCCTATGTTCGGCCATCGGCCAGATGCGGAGGGTCACCTTCCGGTATGATGATAGATGGGGCAAGGGGCTCACGTGGAAGGCAAGGTAGGCAAGGTTCCCCCCTCGGGACAACAACACCATAAGATAGGACAGAGTCAAGCTCATCGGGTATGGGAAGGAACAAAAGGACCTCGGAGATGATATGTCCTATGGTGCACACCGAGGTAATGGACCCTAAAGCAGGGTGCGTGAAGCTAGGACTATAGGGTTGGTCAGACCCTAAGGCCAACATACACGTCAACTCCCTTTGACAATCTAAACTCCTAACAAAGTCCTTTACATTTTCTATGAAGCAGAAGGACTGGAAAGTGGTGTGAAAGGAGTTAAGGGGTACTACTTGGGGTGCTGGTTCCATGGATGGGTAGCAAGGGATCGGAGCATCTAGAAGTAGGCCCTTCCTTAACCAGCTAGCTAAAGGCTCTCCAATGACAAGTTCGCCCTCGGGAAGTAAGAATGGCTCTAGATGAGGGTCGAAGGGTGAAGGTTGTGGTGAAACATCTCCCTTGGATGGGGAGAGGACGTCCTCTATGATAGGGAGAGGACCTGGGGACTCCGTAGATGGCACCGGGTTCAGACTACCGGCTACGACCTCCTTAGGCTCGGGCAGGAGTTGCGTCCAAATCTTATCCCTCCTATCCAACCGATCCAAAAATATTTGCAAGAGGTCGTCTAAGGTGCGGTTTGGACTAGGGGCATCATGGTGGGTTTGCTCATATTCAATTGGCCTAGTCTTGGGTCGAGGCTCATCCACGTGCGGGGTTCTTTGCCTCCGACTATGACTCACTTAGTTGGAGGTGTCTGGGTGGGGTCGGTTGGAGGTGACTGGGCCGGGTAGGTAGACCCTTCTAAGCTCGCCCTTCATCTCACGCCATGACTCGACAGGCCATTGCCTCCTAATTTCCCTCATGCGTTCAATGCTCTCCCAGGCGGCTTCGTGAACAAGCCGCTTTTGGGTAAAAACGACTTGCATGGCATCGAACGTGTAACACTCAAAGTATTTGTCCATGGCGGCTTCCCAATGTAGGTAGTCGCTCGGGACGTTGGAGCTATAAAAGTCCGAGGCTTCGGGCCTACGGAAGCGGAGGGGATGGTTGCCAAGCCCTCAGGTATCACACCACCATTCATATGGCCTCGGCGATTGGGAATCCATGGGACTCGGGGAGCTATAGGATGGCCATGCAAACACTCGATGACAAAACAAACTGACTCTCTAATGGACTAGACAATGGACTAGACACGACCCTAAAACAACAATGCAAAGTTGGAATGCAGACTCGACTACCAACCTACACTCAACCATTATCCGGTATGTGGCAGAGGTTTGATCCGAAGATCGCACTCACGCAAGTGTCCTACCTTCCCAATAGGTGTAACCTATCGTTCCAGAGACACCTTTTGATATACCGGGTATCGGAATGAAATGCAACCTAAGACAAAACTACCCTAGACTCAACCCGCTCTGATACCAATTTGATGTGGGACGGGATGCGACTCGACGCCAATTTGGACTCGAACCTGAGACTCTAGGCGAGCTCGCGACTCGTCCCTAGCGAGGGAAGCGTGCGGATGTGCGCGGTTGAGAAACCGGCAATGAGTCAAGGGTGGTCTGCTCACTCTCGTGCTCGGATCGAGGCACGGGATGGGTTGATAGGGTGCTAGGCCCGGATACAGAGGGGGGGTGAATGTATCCCTCTACCAATAATGCCCAAATTAAAACTCAGATGCTAGACACAGTCTCGGAATAAAACCAATTCACTTGATCATATGAAGAAACACGTGGAGCGCGCCTATGCAATCATCTAGCGGAAGCAAGGAAGGCAATCAAACCACTGCACAGATAATTTTTAGGTGGTTCGGTCCTCCAGACCTACGTCCACCCCTCACTCCCAACCGGAGTGAGGCTTCCACTAGCACAAGCTAGAACGCAGACTCAGTCTGCAACAGGTGCTGCCAAACAGCTTGACCAGGGGAACAACCTCCCCTCTTCCTCCAGACCGGAGGGACACCACAAGTGACTCCCAGCCACTTGCAAACCAGAGGTCACAGACCTCTCTTCCTCCAGACCAGGAGGGAACCCACAAGTGACTCCCAGCCACTTGCAAACCGAAGACACAAGGTCTCCCTTCTCCTAAGTCCACAGGAGGAACCCGACCTCTATCCAGATAATCGGAAGAACAAAGGTAATCAGAGAAACAAAGGAAAAACAAGAAATGAAAATAACACAGCAAACAGAAAGCTGGAAACTCAAATGCACAATGTGGCTCTCAACGGAGCTGACTGGCCTGGATCTGATCCACGGTCCAGTAGGAACTTCTTCTGCTACTTCTCTTCTTCTTCTTCTCAACTCACGCTCTCTCTTTCTCTTCTCTGCTCTCCTTTTCTCTCTCACTGTCTTTCTCTTTTCTTTCAATCCTCACGAGCTCTATCTCTCTTTCTTTTTCTTTTGCTGCTCTCACACTCTGTCTTTTTCTTCTGATGCTTCTCTCACTCTGGCTCTCAGCTTCTCTCTTCTTCCTCTTTTCTTTCTTCTGCTACTTCTGCTCTTTTCCTCTCTGCTTCGATCACTCTTCCTTTATCACTCCTCTATCACTCTCTGCTGCCCTCTCCTTCTTTTTCGATCTATTCTTCTGATGGAGGAAGCATCGTATTTATAGCAGTAGCAATTAGGGCGTGTGCAGGGCTTGTGCCCTCTTTGACCTCGGATCACGTGCCAGGTGCCAACCTCGGATCACGTGCCCAGACACCTGCAGGATTAAAGAAGAGTTCAGTCGATCAACAAAGCACAGGCTGTACAGACTTGGCGTGCAGGCTACCAGACGCAATGTTCAGACTTTGCGTACAGCCGCTGGACGTTGTATAGACTTTGCTGTGCAAGCTGCCAAATGCAATGTAGAGACATTGCATGCAGGCTGCCACGATGTGTAGACATTGCAGTGCTGGTGTGGGACGTTGTATAGACTTTGCTTGCAAGATGCTAGACGCTGTATGGACATGCTGTGCAGGCTGTGGGGGGAAAGCGTAGACTCTGCTGTGCTGTTGTGGGGGATGCGTAGACTCTGCGTGAAGGCAATGCATGAACAAGTGATGCAGTGTACAGACTTGATGAAAGCAATGCATGCACAATGATGCAATGTTCAGACTTTGCTGAAGGCTGCCAGTCGATGTATGGACTTGGCTGAAGGCAACGCTGAAGCAATGTTCAGACTTCATGTATGCAATGCAGTGGCGTGTACACACTTTGTGAATGCGAAGCTATAGCATGTATAGACTTCACATATGCAATGCAGAGGCATGTACAGGCTTTGATTTCGTGCATGAGAAAACAATGTTCACACTTGCTATAATGCATGCATGATAAAGGAGCAAACGGATGTATAGACTTTAAGTAAAGATGCATGAGCAATGTATAGACTTAGCATCTAACTAAGTATGCACAACGACAAGGGATGCTCAGGCATGCAGTCAAGGGATGTACAGACTTAGGCTTGATCAATGCACAATGCACATATGGATGTACAGACTTGAACGTAGGTAAAGATACCAATGTTCAGACTTGTGCAATGTATGGACTTAGTGTTGTGCGAGCATTGTTGCTGCCAGTGTACAGACTTGATGATGTGCAATGCATGAACAACCGATGCAGTGTGCAGACTTGATCTCTTGCAATGCAGCAATGTATAGACTTTACTATGCGTGCATGCTACGATGTGTAGACTTGATGAAATGCAAGGCAACGCAGACACTGGCTGTATAGACTTGGATATGTATGCAGGGCGAGGCAAGGCAAACTCTGTACAGACTTGAAACACAAAGAAGCACAGGGAGTGTACAGACTTAGTCTTGCGACAACGGGCTGTACAGACTTGGTCGAGACGATGCATAAGACGCTGCCAGACTTGCTAAGACGATGCATGAGACGCTGCCAGACTGTACAGACTTCAAGTGAGACGATGCATAAGACGCTGCCAGACTCTATACAGACTTGCTAAGACGATGCATGAGACGCTGCCAGACTGTACAGACTTCGAGTGAGACGATGCATAAGACGCTGAACAATGTATAGACTTTATCGTAGGTAAAGCAGACATTGTATAGACTTGCGATCACACAGCAATGTGTAGACTTCGAATGCCTGCCTGCATGCGATGTACAGACTTAGTGTTGCGACACTAGGCCAATGTACAGACTTAGACCGCCTGCATGCTATGCAATGTACACACTTCGACCGCCTGCATGCTATGCAATGTACACACTTTGAATGCCTGCATGCTATGCAATGTACAGACTTAGTGTTGCGACACTAGGCCAATGTACAGACTTAGACCGCCTGCATGCTATGTAATGTACACACTTCGAAGTCTTGCAAGCTGTGCGATGTATAGACTTGAAGTCTCGCATGCAATGCAGTGTGTAGACTTGGAGTTGCTGCATGCTGTGCAATGTGCAGACTTCCACAAGCAGACTTCCACAAGCAGAGAAATGCAACAAATATATATGTATATGAATGCTTTATGCAGCGGATAGTTTGACTGAACATCAAATGCAATGCTTTATGATCTGATAAACTGACTGAACAGCAGAATGACTGAACATATGAAAGACTGCATTATGATCTGATAAGATGACTGAATAACAGCAAGGTGACTCACAGTGTTTAACTCACATCAAAACCAATCATCAAAACCACAGGGGCACAACAATCTCCCCCTTTTTGATGATGGCAACACTACACTGTGAGTCATTCTGATGACTCAAACTATTCTCCCCCTTTGACTTCATCAAAAAAAATAGTTTGAGATGGAAGTTAAAGCATATTTATGACTCAGTCAATTTCTCCCCATGAAGAGATATGAATGCAGAGATGCAGATGTACCAAGAAATGCAATACCTCCCCCTAAAAATATGAATACAGGATCACAATTGATATGAACATGATTCAATATGACAAGGAAGCTCCCCCTGAATAAATGGAGTCTTATGATATGGATGAGAGGGAGACAACAATGGCATTCAAGGATAAGTTCAGGTCAATGAATCAAGGACAGTGAGCAGAAGAGTTTCAAATAATAGATTTTCAAATAAGCTCCAAACACAAGAAATTCAGCCAGATTTTCAAGGAGATACCAATCTCATAAATCAATAACAGAAATTTTCAAAGTCTTCCATTATAAGGGCTTATGAACGAACTTTATTGAACAGCATGGTTTAAACATGATGTATGTAAAGTTTGTCAATAAATTTCTGTATTTATATCTAAAATCACAGTTTAATAAAAGTAAACCAAGCCCTCATATTTATATCTTGATTAACCTCCCTTTCTCTTACACAATCAAATTTACTGACTTCTTTCGGAATTACATTCACTAGTATTGAGATCAAGCAATTATGAAGTCATGTGAATTTGTCTAGGATTATAGCAATTTAGCTTTTGCATCAATATTCAAGTATTGCAATTTGTTTAGCAAATTTTCATACTACATATTTCCAGAGCACTCTAGTTCAGTGCACACTTTGTAACTAGAGGATATACGTTGATCAAACGCCAATATCCCTAAGCACTTAGTGTGACTAACAGTCATGTTTTATCAACAGAGTTAACATTTACACTTCATGACATACCTCATCTCATTTCTTTGATGAGTGAGATGTATTTCTCAGTATGCATGCCATTGCTCTGCCAGATTAACAAAAATTCTTAAGCAGAGTTAACTATGGCACCTCATGACACAATCCTTTGGACATGGTTTCTCAGTGACCAAAGTCATTGCTCTGACAATTATTTACCCTTCAGACATTTCAGAGAGCTCATTTGCTTCAAAACAATACAAATTTCATGTACTTAACCACATAAAGCCATGAATTCAATAGTGCAGATTCTACAAGTTTTTACAAGACTCAGCATGAAACAGTTGGTTGAAGTTTATTAAAACATGATTCAGATATTTTTTAAGAGATTTAAAGTCAAACTTCAATGAATACATTAAACTTAAACCAGCTGAGTTATTTCAGACATTCATAAAATCGTATAATAGAAGATTCCTAGTTCAAGTGTTTTCAGATTTATGAACAAGAGATGTCCCATTGAAATCTTCATGAATGACTGATGGAAGAGGCCTTCAAGAATAGGTGCTTTTGAAGCTCAGTGTTTTCAGATATGATCAAGGTTTGTCAATAGAATTCATGAAAAAAAATGATATGCAGACCAAGCTAGATATCAGGAAGTTAGGCATGTTTCAGGAACTTCAAGGTTAACATGCAATGAATTTTGACCTAAGTGTATGCATTTGACAATCTGTATGCTATGCATTGACTCCCCCTGACAATATGCATTCAATCACTCTTTTTGGCATTTTTCAATGTAAGGAAATGCAATGCACTATATGTATGCAAGGACATGCAATGTTTGCCATGAAGACTGAACATATGACAATGTGACTCATGCTCATTCAGACTGCCCTACTAAGCAAAATGACCCATGGTACTAGGCGGAGCATTTGGTCTAAAAGACCACCTCACACATAGTAAGAACCTCCAGACAGATTTCCCTGCCTTTTGGTAGCTTACTCTTTGATATACCATAGTGGTCATGCATGATAATTCAACATGGGCAGCATGCATGGATCAAATTTCAGCTTTTCAGATTTTTCAGAATGCAATTTGTTTTCAGAGATTATGCATATCAACAATTATCAAACAACTGTAATTGGCATATGTATGCATTAGATGCAGACAACCCTTTTAATCTCATATTTGCACAGAACACTCAGCAAGTGCATGATCAGAAAATAATGCAAATGACAGATGATGAATGAATATGCAAAATCAGATTTAATGTGCTATGCAGTAAAACTAAAAACAGGAAGTGCAAGAAATTTACCTGAAAAGTTCAGGAAGGGGTTTTCTTTTGAGTGTCTTGGTTTATTTTCCCTCTTTATTAATCAGCTTCCAAGGCACACCTGCAAATTAGCAAACTATTTTGCATGGGCAGGTACCCAAGAGGTTTTGGGTCCTGAATTAACAGTGACACCTTTGGCAGGTGTTCTAAACAATTTCTTAGCAACATGGTCATCAGATCTCATCAAGTAGCAATTATTCATTGAATGACCAAATGTACCACAATTATAACAAGATGCAGCAGATTTCAAGTTCTTTTTATGCAAGTTACTGTTGTCATGAAATTTATTAACAGAGTGAGAATTCTGTTTACTAAAACTAGCCAGCCAACAATCAGCAGCTCTATGGCCTGGCTTTCCACAGTTATAGCATGAAAATTTTGCAAATTGTTTTACAGGGAATTTGACAGCATGGGAGTTAACAGAATTCTTCTGAATATGCCAACAGTCCTTGACTGTATGGCCATTTTTCCCACACTCAAAACATGTAGAAATATTTCTTCTAAATGCAAATTTATTCCCACCAAATTCATTTCTATTTGCAGAGAATTTAGCATGTTTGAAATTCTCATTCCTACCCTGAATATGCCAACAGTCCTTGACTGTATGGCCATGCTTTCTACGGTGAGAGCAATTGAGAGAATTTCTTCTAAAAGAACCTGACCAGCATTCAGAGGCCTTGTGACAAGTTTTGTTGCAGTTAAAACAGATGATGTGCTGGTTCTTTGAAACAGATTTGTTCTTATTAAAAATATGTTGTATTTTGTATGATATGAACATGATTTTTTCTTACCACTTGCAAACCAGCAATGAGCAGTAGTGTGTCCTACTTTATCACAATTAGAACATGTGACACTCTTTTTCTGAGGGACAGGGAACTTGACCTGCGAATCCCTACCATGCATTTCTCTGGCTTTCAGATCATCTGATTTCATTAAGTTACATTCATGCATCAAGTGGCCAATCTTGTGACAGTAATGACATTTCATGATTTCCCTTTTATGTGCATGTCTAGGTGTATCAGTGTGTTTTACAGCATGCACATTTTCAATGTGATTCAATCCTTTCTTCACATGACTGACCTTTTCCATTTTTCCAGTTTGTTTCTGATTCTTCTGAACATTTGGTTGTTTATTTTCTGAGGTGGTGGCTACATCTGATGCTTTGATAAAAGATGTCATTAGCTTGTTTTTGAAAGCCTTTTTATTGACATTGTTGTAGCCTAACCCTTCCTTTTGAGTATTGACCTTAACTCCTAACAACCTGTCCAGATTTTCTTGTCCATCAACAAATTTAGACAAAGAGTTCCTGAAGTCTTTGATTTCATATTCAAGAGAGGTAATTTGTAACTCATAACTGGCAATCTCTTGCTCACTGCAATTCACACATTCAGTTAGCACTTTGTTAGCAGTTTTATATTTCTCAATTTCATGTTCCAGATTGCTCAGTTTATCAGACTCTTCTATGTGAACAGACTTTCCTCTTTCTAATGCTACAAGTCTTTCAGACATAGCAGTGTTCAACAGTTTTAACTTTTCATTCTCCTTAGACAGAGCATCATTTTTAATTAACTCATCAAGAAGAGTCTGATCATCATTTGATATTTTTGGATTATCTGAAATTTCAGATTCTCTTTGCATATTTTCAATGTCTTTCTGAAGCTTTATGTTCACAGAAGTTATCACATCATATTTTTCAGCTATTAGACTCTTCTCGTCTTCAAGTCTTTTGAATTTTTTTTCATGATCAGTAATCTCATTTGCAAGTTCTTGTTTTTCAATTTTCAGCAACGAAATTTATTTTTTCAGCATTTGAATATCAGACATAAAAGCATCATGAACATTTTTCAGTTCAGCACAATTTTTACAGTCAGAATTCAAACTGTCTGACCTACTACTCTTCTTCAATTTTTTATATTGTTTTCTTAAATGTTCATGAGATTCAAACAACTCAGCATATGCATTCTCCCAATCATCTAAAGAAAAATTCTCGAAGAGGTTTACCTCATCATCATCCTCTTCTTCATTTTGGCTACCACTTTGATTGCTTCTGTTAGCCATCATGCAGCTGTCCTCATTTCTCTTCTGAGCTCGCTTCAGCATATCCAGAATGTCTTTAGCAGAACTGCAATCATGAAAGCAGGAATGTAAAGCCTTATCAATAGCTGCCTTCATTAGATTCATAGTTATCTGATTCTCTTCATGCATTGATCTGTGACTGTCAGTCCATTTGGACTTTTTCTTTGGTAATTTATGAGGACCGTGTGAAATTAACTTCCCCAGATCAGGATTAACTGATATAACATAATTGTGCAGACTGACAGACCACACATTAAAATTTGAGCCATTGAAAACTGGTGGATCACCCATGGAAACAGATCAGTTTTAATGCAACAGGAATATTGATGCACCAAAAGCAAATTAGCACCGAAGACTGCAGGATCGGATCTGCAGGTCGCTGGACCTTCTATGCAGACACCGCTCTGATACCAATTGATAGGGTGCTAGGCCCGGATACAGAGGGGGGGTGAATGTATCCCTCTACCAATAATACCCAAATTAAAACTCAGATGCTAGACACAGTCTCGGAATAAAACCAATTCACTTGATCATATGAAGAAACACGTGGAGCGCGCCTATGTAATCATCTAGCGGAAGCAAGGAAGGCAATCAAACCACTGCACAGATAATTTTTAGGTGGTTCGGTCCTCCAGACCTACGTCCACCCCTCACTCCCAACCGGAGTGAGGCTTCCACTAGCACAAGCTAGAACGCAGACTCAGTCTGCAACAGGTGCTGCCAAACAGCTTGACCAGGGGAACAACCTCCCCTCTTCCTCCAGACCGGAGGGACACCACAAGTGACTCCCAGCCACTTGCAAACCAGAGGTCACAGACCTCTCTTCCTCCAGACCAGGAGGGAACCCACAAGTGACTCCCAGCCACTTACAAACCGAAGACACAAGGTCTCCCTTCTCCTAAGTCCACAGGAGGAACCCGACCTCTATCCAGATAATCGGAAGAACAAAGGTAATCAGAGAAACAAAGGAAAAACAAGAAATGAAAATAACACAACAAACAGAAAGCTGGAAACTCAAATGCACAATGTGGCTCTCAACGGAGCTGACTGGCCTGGATCTGATCCACGGTCCAGTAGGAACTTCTTCTGCTACTTCTCTTCTTCTTCTTCTTCTCAACTCACGCTCTCTCTTTCTCTTCTCTGCTCTCCTTTTCTCTCTCACTGTCTTTCTCTTTTCTTTCAATCCTCACGAGCTCTATCTCTCTTTCTTTTTCTTTTGCTGCTCTCACACTCTGTCTTTTTCTTCTGATGCTTCTCTCACTCTGGCTCTCAGCTTCTCTCTTCTTCCTCTTTTCTTCTTCTGCTACTTCTGCTCTTTTCCTCTCTGCTTCGATCACTCTTCCTTTATCACTGCTCTATCACTCTCTGCTGCCCTCTCCTTCTTTTTCGATCCATTCTTCTGATGGAGGAAGCATCGTATTTATAGCAGAGACAGCGCCGACCTCGACCGGTCTCCCGGTCTCGACGCTGGCCGCTACAGCGCCGGCCCCCTCCATCCCCGGGGAGGGGAGAACCGACCCATCTTCGCCCTCTGAGGGGTCCCTGGTCTCTTCGGCCCCCTCTCGCCTGGTAGGTGGGGGAGCTGGCCCGGAAGGGTCGGCCCCACCTTGCCCCCGAGAGGGGAGTGCCGCCGAGCCAGAATCGCCCCCGGCAGCGGTAGGATGGCCGGCCTTCTTGGCCCGTTTCTTGGCCTTCGCGGCTTCCCGCAATTTTCCCTCCAGGGGATCCTTGCGCTTCGCCCCGCTTGACCGCGAAGATCCCTCGGAGGCCGCCCCCTTGCCCTTATCCCGGGCTTGGGAACGACCCGCCGGAGCGACAGGCTCATCGGTCGCCGAATCATCCCCAAGATCGACGACCTCGGTGACCTCTTCCAAGGGCTCCCGCCGGATGTCTGTAATGAAGAAGAAGGTTCGGTTAGGAAACGAAAAGTCGACCCTCCGACCCCGCAAAAGAATCCGAAGAATGGTACCTGATGGCTTGAGCTGTGTAAGCAGATACCGCTCCACGTTCTCCAGCGTCACCAGCTCCTCAGTCGACCGGCGGTTTGTCAACAAGAGAGCGGCGTACTCTTCCACGTCGGCGGGGAACTCCTCCTGGCGCGGGGGAAGATTCGGATGGAAGTTGGGCATAACCTGGCACCTCCAGGACTCATCCACTGCTTCCGCCTTCACCCAGAAAAATTGCCTTTTTCACCCTTTGTGCGAAGAATCCTTCGCCGCCAGCGGAATACAACTCCGATTCCTGCGCGCCTGGATAAAATAGAAGCCTTTCCCCGCCGACGGATGTGCCTTCAGCTCGAAGAAATAATGAAAAAGATCCAGCGACGGGGGAACCCCCTGCAGGCCGCAGAGGATCCGAAAGGCAGAGAGCAGGAGATACGAGTTGGCCACCAGCTGAACAGGCGCCAACACGAAAAAATTGAGAAGCTTCAAGACGAAAGGCTCGAAGGGGAGGCAGAATCCGCTCTTCCACGTCAGGAGAAAAGTACAAATATGGCTCGTACGGCTGTCCAAGCTCGTCTCGTATGGGGCAGCAGCTACAAAGCTATATCGGAGAGGCAGGCGAAACCGATGCTCCAGTTTCTTCACATCAGTCTCCCCCAACTCGCTGCGATTGGGGACGGGCTCCCGCCTCACCTGCTCGATTTCCGAGCGCAGATCCGCCATCGAGCTAGAAGAACCTTCACTAGAGCCCGAAGACTCCGGGGGAGAAGGAAGCTGCCGGATCGCCTCCGCGGTTACACGCGCCAGCTCCTCAAATGCCGCCGCAAGAGCTTGCTCCCCCGCTGTATCTTCACGGCGCATCAAGGAGCCCCAGAAGCAGAGAAATGGAGGAAAGGCCAAAAACCCTAAAAAGACTGGGAGGAACGAGCAGCGCCCTACGCCTATAAACCCTCGCGGGAGGCGGCACGCCGTTTCAACCTCCGAGAAAAAGGGGGCCCCTTCATTTCAAATCCGTCAGGATCATTATTGCTACAGGCCCAGGCGACCGCTACACGTGGCTTCATCACGCCAACAGGATTCCACCCACCCGAGCCACGCCGGTCCAAAGCCTCGAAAAACTACTCAACCGAGCCTCCTTGGCTCGGGAGTAGGAGGGGGACAAGTGGAGAGGGGGATTCCTGCAGCCCACTCAAAGAGCAGACCCAACTAGGCCCAACAAGGCCCAACGAGGCAAGCTCGCCCAAGTGACAGTCCACAGGGCCCACTCGGAAAAGCCCAATAAAACAATGCTCGAGGAAACAACTCTCCTAGGCGGCCCCAAGGCTCGGAGAGCCCGAGCCTCGGTCAGGTCACAGGAAGACCCGTGCACGAGCTATCCCTCCGTACGAAGGGGGGAAGCGCTAGCCGGTCTATCCGACCCATCTCCTCACCGAGCTAGGCCTATCGCCCGATAGGGCCGGCCCCCCTAAGCTCGGTACGACCGATAAAATGTTCATCACTGCAGCCGTTAGAGTCCACAGCGGGCCGAACGCTAAGAAGTCCAGGAGCTCCGGCTTCCCCGCGAGGATAACGCCCCCACGATGAGGCCATAAAAGCCCACGACGAGGACGTAACCTCCACCGGAGACCTCTCAGCTTGCAGGACTCCAGAGGGCGGCGCACTATTTAAACCTGGGATACCCTCCTGCGAAAGGTAAGTCAAAAAGGGCATTGTTCCACCCCCAACTCCTGAGCAAGGATCACTTCACCCCATTGGTGGAGAGGGATCTCGCGCCTTCACCTTCTCCTCCCTATCGCTGCTCCCACCATTGCTCTACTGACTTGAGCGTCGGAGGGTTTTGCCCCAGGGAATCCCCCTGGGCCCTCTGACCCGTTTCCCTGTCTTGCAGTTCATTAACTTGGTGATTACCAGCCAGCTCAGGAACCAGCGCGAGATTTCGCCTCTTCAGTGCCAACCAAATATCTGAAAATTCTTTTGACAGCTAACATGTGTGATTCTTTAGGATCGGATTGAAATCTTGCACACATGCAAACACTAAACATTATATCAGGCCTACTAGCAGTCAAATACAACAAAGAACCAATCATGCCACGGAAGAGTTTCTGATCGACGGACTTATCTTAATCATCCTTCTTTAACTTGACATTTGTTGACATTGGTGTCTTTTGTGGTTTCGCATTGTCAAACTTGAACTTCTTGATGAGCTCCTTAGTATACTTTCTTTGATTTATGAAAATTCCATCCTTTTGCTGCTTCACTTGCAAACCCAAGAAAAAAGTTAACTCTCCCATCAAACTCATCTCAAACTCCCCCTGCATCAATTTGACAAATTCATCATTCAAGGAATCATTTGTGGCTCCGAAAATTATATCATTGACATAAACTTGTACAATGAGCATTTGATCATCATAACTCTTAATGAAGAGAGTTTGGTCGATGTTACCTCTTTTGAAGCCATTTTCTGAAAGAAATGTACTTAACCTTTCGTACCACGCACGGGGGGCTTGTTTCAGACCATACAGAGCTTTGTCGAGTTTGAATACATGGTCCAGATGCTTCTTGTCTTCGAAACCCGGTGGCTGTTCAACATAGACATCCTCTTTCACTACACCATTCAAAAAGGCACTTTTAACGTCCATTTGAAAGAGTTTAATGTTTCTAGAACATGCAAAGGCTAATAATATTCTAACTGCTTCAAGCCTAGCCACGGGTGCAAATGATTCATCAAAATCGATTCCTAATTCTTGCCTATAACCCTTAGCTACCAGCCGGGCTTTATTCCTAATCACCACCCCTTGATCACTAAGTTTGTTCCGAAAAACCCACTTAGTGCCAATAACTGGGTGATTTTTAGGTCTAGGCACAAGAAACCACACCTTATTCCTTTGGAATTGGTGTAATTCCTCCTGCATAGCCAAGATCCAGAATTATCGTTTAATGCCTCATCTACAGATTTGGGCTCAATATCAGAAAGTAAAGCAAGATTATCAAATTCTTCAACTTCCCTGATTGAAGCCCTTGTCCTTACGCCTTGTTCCACATCTCCAATGACGTTGTCTTGAGGATGATCTTTGTGGAACATCCATTGCCTGGGGAGGTCTTGATTTTGCACGTCTTGCACATTTTCTTCTTCTTGGACTGGAGCTTTATCATTCCTTTGACTCGACTCTGCTTGGTCCACTTCTCGTTTTTCCTTGTCAAGCTCTTCTTTCTCTTCTTCATGCCCTACATCCAGAAAATGATTATCATTACTAGACAACCTTGAAGCATGTTCATCAACAATTACATGTGGGCTTTCTTCAATCACAAGAGTGGGTAAATTATGTACTCGATAAGCTCTAGAGGATAACGAATATCCAAGGAAGATACCTCAATCACTCTTGGATGCAAACTTTTCTAAATTTTCTTTAGAATTATTCAAGATATAACAAGGTGACCCAAAAGGTTTTAAATAAGCAATGTTGGGTGTAACGACCCGAGAATCCGATTACCGGGAAGGCCCGATAATCCGAGACTCGAACCGCCGCCCACGAGCCGGGAGGGCTCGGAAGGGCTAAAAGGAGTGTGGAGGCACAAAGAAATAGGAAATAAAGCAGGACAAAATAACAATTAACAGAAATAAATAAACAACTACAGCTATAACAGAGTCCAGTCCAACAGAAAGTACAGTCTAAAGCAGTAAAACGTACCACATGCCAAGTGAACACTCGGCCCGACAAGCTGGCAACTGAGAACCTCCGCCCCGCACCCTCGAACCTCGAGGAAGGACCGCCACACCTGAAAAGCAGGGAATGAGTCTCCAAAACAGAGACTCAGCAGGGATCCCGCGGAACCCCAACCGGAAACAACGGCGGTAGCGGAAAGGAGAGCTACGACTACAGCAGGAACAGCAAACCGGTGGCCGGTCAAAACTCGGCACTACAGCTACTCCTACTGCCAGAAGGCAGACCTCGACCACGCAGTCGAAGCTACCGAACCACGCTAGTACCACCTACCGAAGTAAGAACACACGGCAACCACACCGTAGAGGCCTGTCCCCCGGACAGCCAATCTGGACACGCTGTCCAAGGTGCAACCCCGACCATCCGATCGCGGGTACCGCACAACAAGACGCCACCTCGGTAAAGCCACTAGCACTAGTCTCACGGCGCGAAAATCGACACACTCGCCACGGTGAGACAATCGAACTCAACGGTCAATACGACCGAAAACCTGAAGGTCAAAGACACAGAAACTGACAGTCTGTCACTCCGTACTCGACAGGAGTACCACCCACTAGAAGCACAGCCGGTAGCGTCCCCTGACGTCTTACACCGCACCGCAGGTGAACCGCCTGACGTGGTAGGTCCTACCCGAGGCGCTAACACCGTACAAGTAACCACAAACAAGTAACTAGCTGGGGTCACGCCCGTCGACGTGGGTCCAACCGCCCCCAACCACGTGTGCACACACAGACCTTGCGTCACTAGGTCTGGTCCTCTGACCGGTTTTCTCCCGTAGTCGGACTCTGGCTACCGACGAGGGGCCTACGGTAATCGGTCCACAAACCGTCTAGAAAGGTGGGTGTCCGTACACCACTCCCAGGTGAGACCAGCACCTCGTACTGGTGGGCTACGACTAGTGGAGGGTCACTGAAGGAGTAGACTCTCAACTCAACGGAAAACAACGTCCGAATCCGACGACGTACGGGGACCACCCCACGTACCGGCCCCGTCGCACGGTGACCACAGTCGAAGAAGAAACGGGACTCACAGTCCACGGCCACGCACGCACCGTGCACTAGAGTCGAGAAAACTCAAGTGGCACTAAGCCACTGGACTCTGGACAGTCCTCTAGACGCACTACACCCAACGGTCCTTGAGTCACAAGACTCGGGGTCAAGACTGTTGTACGCAACAGCACAAGGCCGTCAATCTAGTCAAATCTCTAGATCCAAAACCACGGTAGCACAAGTACCGAGACAACTCACGCGTCGCCAAGGCCACTCCCTCGGGAAGGGAATGCAAAGGACCAAGGCCACCCACACGGGCCACACGGAAAACACAGAAGCACGATTCCCAGGGCAGCACACAAGCCGCCACGACGATTTCCCATCTTGGAGCAAGCGGGAAACCTCCAGCCCCAGGCCGGATAACTGGACTCGCAGTCCAAGGCCAAACACATGGCCCACATGGGAATCGCCTTCCAAAGAAACTCACGACATGCGGGGGAGACCCCACCGCACGCACACCGATACACGGTGACTCGATCGAGCGTAACACGAAAGCCCGGAACACGTGGGGTCACCCGGACCCACCACACCTATGGGCACGCTAATCGAGGCAACACTGTCCCTCCCGACACCCCAAAAATACAGACACAGAACCCATGGGGTGTCCGGGATACTCACAAGGACGGAGGTCGACCACTGGGTCACAACCAGGTCGACCGGAGACCAAAACAACACAATCGGAGCGCTAAAAGGTCACCTGGACCCTTAAGCTCACGACACGCAAAACGAGGTAAGTGGGACCTCTGGACACCCAAAGACACGGTCACGGAACTCCACGGGGTGTCCGAGACACTCACGAGACCTAAAGTCAACCACTGGGTCACAACCGGGTCGACCGGGGGTCAAAACAGCGCAAATAGGAACCAGAACATGGTAGTGGTCACCCGGTGACCGCTACCAGATGGTAGCGGTCGACCGATGACCGCGACCAGGCTGTCACGGTCGCCTCACAACCGCGACAAGCCACGATCAACCCCGCTGGTAGCGGTCGCCCGAGGACCGCGACCAGGTGGTAGCGGTCGTCCCCTGACCGCGACCAGACAAAAGCGGTCGATCGCACGTCCGCGACGCTCGAAGGCCTTCCGACTCAAACACAAAGGATGGAAGCGGTTCTCCCAGGACCGCGACTAGATGGTAGCGGTTTCTGGTGGACCGCGACCATTTCGGAAAACCGGGAACGGCGGGAAAACGCCCAAACATCCACGCCACGCCCCAATCATCCACGGATGAAGGGGAAAACATAGGGGAAGCTCCCCAACAACCCCTAGCATGCATCTATGGCCTCGGATCGGCCTAAAACGCAACGAATCGCTAGATCGGGCGATCACTCCCCAAATCATGATTTTCCCCAAAACGCCCCAAACGACCCGCTCGGCTCACCACGACCTACCAAACTCACGGGAATTGAAGCGCACGAGCTGGGGGTCCATCACCCTACCTCCACCGAAGATTTCGCGCACCGTGGATGCCGATCCACGAAGAAAACGCCGTTGAAGCCTCGCCGCTTCACGAACTCACAGCCGAGCTTCACCACGCCCTCGAGCCTCGATCCTCGACCCATCCTCGCCGTCCTCCTCGCCCGCATCGCCCCGCCTCGCCCCCGCCTCGGTCCGTCGGCCGCCGGAGAGGAGAGAGTGAGAGGAGAGAGTGGGAGAAGAGAGAGAGGGTGAGAGTGAGAAATGAGAGGAAGAGAGAGGGTGGGGGGTTTATAGGAAAATCCGGAAAATCGGAAAAATCCCGAAAAATAGAAAATCACACCCTCGCGATCCTCGGAACGCACCGATCGCAATGGTACCACACTCGCCTAGGTGAACGGCCCGGTTCACCCGCAACGAGGTTCCGAAGAAAAAGCCGAAATCCACGCCGGGAATCGGAAAACACACGCGGAAAAAGCCGCGGAACGCTTCCGGGCCTCCGAAACGACTACGGATCGCGCCGATCCGAACACGAAAGATGTCCGAAACGAAATTTCGGACACAACAGAGTCGGACGCTCCGAGAAACCAGATCCGAGACCCACGAAAGAGGATCCGAAAACCCCGGGGCATTACAGCCCTCCCCCCTTAAAGGAATTTCGTCCTCGAAATTCAGGACCTAGCACGAAGTCACGGGGGAAGAACACTGAACGAACTGACAACGCTGTCAGAACCCCAGCACAGAAAACCTCGATTCTCACGAAAACACCGATCCTGAGGGACACAGCCAGTCTTACAATCACAAACAACACCTCGCTCCTCGCGCCGAGCACACTGGCCAACAGAGCAGGCATATACCAAAGGACACAGTCCGGCATCACCTCAGACAACGCGAGAACCAACATGGCACCGCAGCCACAATCTCGCCCACCGAGGAACCACAACCCTCGACACGAGCAACAGCTACCGATTCATCTAATGGTCGGCAGACAAATCGCACATCAGCTTCGCAGCCAGCTGACAGGTCGCACGCCCTCCTCAAGGGAGCAACCAAAACAGAGCCTCCACCAGCTCATGCAGTCCTCTCCGCAGACCGCAACCAGAACATCGGCTCAACATCAAGAAACACCTCACACATGGCAAGCCGAAAGCCGGACATAACACTGTGCCAACTCTGGTCAGAAGACAAACTTCGACAAAGTCCAGATCCCATCCGGAAAGGCACATCACAAAAACGACCACCAAAGGTCTCGCTGGCACACGGCTCTCGCCACGCTCGAGCCCCAACAACCAGCATCTTCTGTCTCTGAAAAGACCATCCACCGGTCACCAACTGCTCGTCAACGGGAAACCTCCGCTTGCTCAGCTTCTTCCTTCTTTCCTGGTCCTCGACCGGGTCCAAAGGAAACATTCCAAACCTCAGCAAGCCATCCGTCGACTCCCACACAGACTGATGCCACATC
>JAHNEJ010000038.1:0-55990 GCA_022559845.1 Amorphophallus konjac | reverse complement strand
TTTGTGGTTTCCACATCATAGATGGTGCCTGAAAATAATTCATTATCGACTGTCACAAAAAGTGGATATTTCTTAGAAAGCTTAAGCATTTGTTTCTTCTTCATTGAAAGTATGATGTGTAGACCAGAAAAGGATAGTGAAAATTGTAGAGTCTCTGCTTGACAGTCTTCTTAAATCCTCAGTTCCCAGGGATCAGACATGTTTTTGTTAGTTCAATAGATTTACCTAGTCATGAAAGAGTCTAGCAGCCAGTTGTACTATTCCAATTACTCAAAGATCATGGAAGATTAATGAGATGAAAAGGTAGCACAAAAGTAGCGCAAGTCATAATTACCTTTGAACAAACTTCATGGGCAGTAGTCTTTGCTTGAACATTGAGCATTGCTAATCTTTCTGCATTCTTCATATCAGTTCGGCTCAACTTTTTCTCCTCCAGTGCCCTCTTCAGATGAAACAAAAATTAGTATTACCAAGGTAAGTAACATGTAATGTTCTAAAAGGATTCCTTCGTGACCAATCATGTGATTACAATGCTTTGTAATGTAACATATGCAGACAAGCAAAAAAAAAAACTACAGCAGCTTAAACTGTTACATGATACACAAGTGGCATTAGTACAAAGGAATCTATGAATATAAAATATGCTTCACCAAGAAGATGCAACATGCCATATAGGAAAATTAAAGTGATAATGTCAAAAAAAGTTCCAGCATGTGCCTATAGGCTAACCGGCATATTATCCATCATTAACAAACTCAAATGATAAAAAGTGTTTCATCATTGCACAAGAACAAACCCTCTTGGCTCTTAAATATCCTTTATTTTCATCATCATCAATGATCATTTGTCATGTCAATATGGGTTGTCCAACCTCCAGAAGAGATGGGTGGTTTTTTGCTGCTAACCATTGGATTAATCCAACCAAAAGTTACTCCAGCAGAGTTGTTCCTGGTTTGACATATTTAGCCACCTTTCCAGCTTAGTATAGTTGATAGGCAGGAACACTAATACTAAACACTAACTATCTGACAATATGTTCATCTTCTCCCACTCTATCTTGCTTGCATCTTGACCTTGGGTTGCTGATCTTCAGCCCAATCAGTGTGAAGGGATGCACCCCTCTTCATCTCTGTTACCCATAGAAGAAATAAGGTCACAACTCATGATGCCCCCAAATTTTGGGATATTGGCTGTGTAGTTACCTGAGTATGTATCGGTCCTAGATATATTCTAGCCTGTTACTTAACTTGACAACCACAAGTCAATAAACCATGCTCTAATACAACCTGTGATGACCCACAACTCCAGTTTCGACCTTACCGACATTTGACCAAGTAAAGGTTAGTCACCAACAGTAATATGTTGCAGTGTGGTGACCTGTAGAAGAAAAAATAGTAGAACAATAGTATGGACCTGTTTGACTACTTTTTATTGTTAGGATGATTATTTACATTAAATTAGGTCAATTTCAATTGAATCTGCATTGCATAAAGGATGCATGGGAGTATGAAGACCTTGGAGTTCGGAGCAGAAACCCCCAAGAGAAAGGAGCACCAAGACCAGTTGACCAGCCATATATACCCCTCACTCTTTTTGTACAGTGACAAGGAAGGTGAGAACAAAGAGAAAAGCACAAGAAGTGTACATAGGGAGGAAAGAGCTGTGTGGTGGAAAAAGAGAGGGGGGGAAAAGCTGAAAATTTACATATGATGCCTTGGGACCCTTAGCTACCTTATTCACAGATTGATGGGATAAGGCTTTATTGTTGATGATAAGTGAAAAGAACCGCAAACCAAAACTAGGGGTCTTGTTCTCCTTGATTTTAGGTCCTTGGATTCTGCTATTTCATACCTATCCAAAGGGCTCTATAAGGTACCAAGAGCAAGAAAACAGGCATTGTCCATCAAAATAAATGGTGAGTTGTCAGTTGTATAAGTTAATATTTTCATCATGTTGTACCAAATGCTGACAACAGTCTCGTCTAAAGCACGGGTAGAGTCTAGTTCTGTGATTTTATTATTGGCAAGTGTGACCTAAAAGATTTTTTGCTTGGCCATCATCTAAGTGATTAAAACTAGTATAGGAGACAAACAATAGTAAATTGTAGTCTAATGTTGCATGTAATATCCATAGGAGTTGCAATAGATGTTCATCATTCTAGTAATAAATGATCACACCACGGTTACAAGTTGTAACATACATGTACAGACAAGCAAAATTACCATCTAAAAGTCTGGATCAATGTAGTCAGAGGCAAGAGGCGACCGAGGCGATCAAGGGGTTATCTTAGTCTTAAACGCCTAGACGATGGGCTAGTGTTTCAGGCGTCAGTTTTTAAATATACAAATAATCATATATATAAATATATCATTAAGCATGTCAACAACATATATATAAAGTAAATAAGATTGGTAAATTCATCCATTCAGATGTTAGAAATAAATTAAAAACCTATCAAATTCACATAAACATTGAACACCTAAATAACTCAATAAAGTTCAGATATCAAAAATAACTAAATTTATACATGCACACGTGCTAATTGTTGAAGGGAGTGTGTGAAGCCTGATCTACCTTTGACCCGGTCTCGCACTGCGAAGTAGGCCAAAGCGAGGCAAGTTTTGGGCACCTCATCTTGCCTCATCCCCTAGGCAAGCACCTCAGGCGCCTTTGATAACATAGTGCATAGGCCATAGGCCCATTAGAAAGCACTAGAATGGGAGGCTATCCACAAAACATCCAGACATCTTTGTCTCATGGATATAATGATAGAAAAGTTGTTATTGTCCACATGCAAATTTTTTTCTCAGCCAATAATCTCAATATTATGCAGCCCCAAGTAAGATCATTCACAACCAGAAGCAGTTCATCAAGCAAACTGTTTACATTTGGTAGTGATTTATATTTAAAAGAAATGCTGATTAAATGGCAGGCAGGAAACCTTACATTATATTCCTTTCAAATGGCAGGGAAATGATCATTGCATTCAATAGCTTGCATAATTAATCTTCTTTCTTTCTTTTTGCAGAATGGGGACAATGCTTGTGAGGAAGTTGCATTCAAAAGGTACACTATAACTTTTTCACCTTCTAAATAATGGAAGAAGTGATCGGAGGGGGGGAATGGATAAAATACAGATAGGCCACATTTTGTGTTTGCATTGATGATGGGTTTTGCATCATCAAGGGAATTCAATCCTCCCCTTGTTTGAACTTGCCATTGACACATTAAGAACAGATATCACAAAGACGCACTTTGATGCATGCTATTTGATGATGATATCATGCTAATTGATAGTACTAAAAAGCATGGATGGTTATTCTGAATCACTCACTGGATGATACAATAGAATGAATTATAGTTTGACAAACTGTACAGAAAAGGAAAAAAAAGACATAATGTATTTTTTGACAATCAGAAAGCGGAAGGCATTAGAAGTTGGAATTGATCACCAGGTCCCAAGTAAAATTTCTTCCGAGCTTACAACCTATGGTGTAAACAGGGAAAAATGGGCAGGGATATTGCATGTAAGAAAAACATGATATGGATCAAATGAGAAGATCAAGCATTTGGCACAATAAATGAAAGCATATAGTTTCAGAATATAGTTCAAACAAAAACATACATATCAAGACCTTGAAGGGCCTCAAGAGGAGAGGACAATAAAGAAACTTGACATAATTCACTAGAGCATGTAAAAGAACAGAAGGAAAAATTATTTGCCAAAAGGCCTGTCCAAATAGAAACTCGCAATGGAGTGTAATTAGCATATTAGGTCACTCTATAGGCTATTTTCTTTCTTCATTTTGCGTGCATTTACTTACTCCTCTCTGCCTCTTTGGACTAGCAGTATTATACTCAATGCACAACCAGCTTTTGGCCACACACTTACACCTTCGCAAAGTGGGTGACTTCAAGCAGTCAACTGGCTGTGTAGCTTTTGGCCACAAGAGACTTAATAGAAGGGAAGCATACATTTTCAATAGATTCTTTTTATCCTCTTAATAAACTCTGAGTCCACAACCTGTGTGGTCCTGAGTTTTGTAGCTCTGCTTGGCAGACTTATGATGTACAGTTCTCTTCTATTTTAATACATACACCTTATCCTTACTTACCAAAAAAAATCTTATGTGCATATTTAAATACATCACATCAATACCTGGTGACTACTTATAGCAAAAAGAATTGGCATCATACTAAGAGGGGGGTAATTATCCATGATGAATATCAATCTAAGTAGTCTATTAAAAGACTTAAATAGATAAACTGGAACCTGTAACCTGTCTGGAGAATGAACAATCTTTGCCAACAACTTGGAATTTTCTTGTGCATTTCCGAGTAATTCAAAATCAGCTTGGGATATCTGCATGAGGATCCAAGCAAAATATTATTTCAACTACATGAAGGTGCACGCCTGTGGCAGTCAACCTCATAAACATAATCTGACAGTAAACTTAGTAACAGAATGTTTATCAGAAGAACATTGTGAGGAAAATATAAATAGGCAAAAACATAAAGATACCAATGTGACTGATTAGTAATTGATTCAAACTGTTGCAAGTTGAACCAAACTGCATATCATTTTAACTGAACATTGTGGATGATGGTGATGCAGTTGCATGCAAACTGCTGCTTTTTTGGAATAACGTTGTGCAATAACATGAATGTTAGTGAAGTAACAACAAAAAAAGGGAAAAGAAACAGCATGTAGCATTGTACTCTTACGCATCCAAATATTCAAAAAGTTACATAAGCTGCCTTGGCTACTACAAGTTGGTCCAATAAAATTGCCTCTCTCCATCTAAGAGAATGTGGAATAGTAATGCACAACTACAGTGACCCTCCTATCCTGTAGCCACTTATTACGGGGAAAAAGAAAACTATCACATCAAAAAATATCTTTTTTAAATACCAAGAGAAAACCCATCCGCAAAGATCAAGACCGAATAACGAGAAAAATAAGTATACTTCATCTCCATCCATAAGGGGATGTCAGCATATTATCCCGAAAATATAGGCAAAGTGAACCTTGTCGTTGATAGCATCAATCTTCTCCTTGACCCGTTTATAGTGGGTCTTCAACCCTGCCTGCTCTTTGTTACGATCTTGTATGGTCTGCTTCAAAATCCTGACCTCAGCTTCGAGTTCTTCGACAACGGACTTCTCCTTTTCACATGCGATTTCATGTTCCACGATCTCCCTCTTCAGCTGCAAGTCCAAGAGAATTAGTACATTCCAACCAAAGAGCAACCAGCTTCTCTCACTCTCTTTAATCTCTTTAAAACATATCAAACTAAATGCTGGTTAACAAAAATGGGAAACCTCGGCAATCTTAGCGTCAAGTTCATGTTGTCGGTCATAATTGCACTGAGCCACGAAAGGCTGGAGGTTCCCTAATTTCTCGTCCCTGAGCATTCAACAATATGTTTATAAAGTTCGAGCAAAAACTGGCCATCTTCCGCTTAATCGGAAGCCAGAAATATCAGCGACATTTTGGGCGGTGGGGAGGGGCGGAGTTGGGGAGAAGAGTAACCAAAAGACCCGCCTGTGCATGAGAAAATTGATGACAGTGGAGAGGATCGCCACCGTACGGGCCGGGTCGGGCCGCAGGAGGTCCCTGAGCTCGAGCTCAACCTTGATGGATGCAAGAATGCCCCTGATTTTCCTGTAGAAATTCCAGATGCGGATCGACTCGGAGTGGTACTCCGGATTCTCGACGACATCCAGAGCATCGAAATCAATGTGCTCGTCGTCATCGTCCCTGCAAGACCCGCCAACACACAGCGCCCCCACATGAGAGGAGTTGGAGCGGAGGCGGGGCCCGGGAGAGGGGGTGGCCATCTCTGTTCTCTAGGGTTAGGGCTCGAGGAGTGTGCAGGTTTTACCCACCCGAGGGGGTCGAGGAAGGAGAGCAGACCGGCGTAGACGGAGCAGACGGTGTCGGCGGTGGGCCGGGCGATCTCCTCCTTGTCGACGGTGGCGATGCGAAACTCGGCGAAGTACTCGGCGATCTGCTTCGGGTCGAAGTCGGGGGAGGAGTAGTTCGACATAGCTGCCACAGCCGGGTCTCCGCCCTCCCTCGCAGCCCTCGGCGGCAGCTCAAACTCCGTTTTTTGTTCCTCGTTCCCGCCAAGGGATGCAGAGGTTGCAACTTTTCATAATTTCAGTTGACACTTTGACTGTTACTATATATATATATATATTTTTGAGGGTGGAGGGGGAGGGGAGATAATTCCGTAGCGGTTGGGGGGGGGGGGGGGATTCACTTTTGACCCCCTCATAAGAAATCGTGCAACCTGCATCGCTTGCTTTTGAAGAGGATTTATTTTGAGATTTTTATTTATTAATCCTTATAAATTATCATGTTTTTATTAGTCTCTCGAATATGATAATTTTATTTTTAGTCTCTATAATGTTGGTCGTTTTTCTTAATAGTCCCTACCATTCAATCCCGTAACCAGAGTGAGACCGAATCCGAGTTAAATTAACCAAACTATATTAAAATATTAAACTATGGTTAATTAAGATATTGGTCCTGCCCCCCTCCCTCTCTCTCTCTTCCTCTGTCTCTTCTTCCATGGCTGAGATTGAGGGTGGGGGGGGGGGGTTATTTCTACTCTGCCAAGGCGGAGTCAGGGGAAGGGGTTCCAACCGAGGGGTAAGGTGGGGGGGCTCTGGCAGGGAGGTGGTGGCATGGGTGGTTTCAAAGTTGGGGAGGGGGGTGTTGCAGGGTCGGGGAGGGAGGGGGTGTTGTAGGGTCGTCATGCAAGGTGGGAGGGTCCGGTAGGGAGGTGGTGGTGGGGGTGGAGGTGTGGTGGTTGCAAGGTTGGGAAGGGGGCTTGTTGCAAGGTCGGGGAGATGGGGCAGCTCTAGCCAACGGGTAGGGTGGGCTTCAACTGTTGAGAAGAGGGTCCAACTAGGGGGGGGGGGGGGGGGGTCCGATGGGGAGGTTGGGGGGCATTGCAAGGTCAGGGATGGGGGCCGCTCTGATCGACTGGCACAGTGTGCTCTGGCTACGTGGAGGGGCGAGGGTAGGGGTGTAAGACAATGTACTTATAGAGCGGTCAAAAAACGCAACGAAATTTTTTCCCCTCCAGTCACGGATCGACTAAGGATCGTTGCTTAGATTGATGGAACACTTACGACGCACACAACTAAACTAAAGTTTCGTGTGTTATACCTTAGGTAAGTTTCAGATCTCACGACTGCTTGGAAAAAGAGGATCGTATGTAAATCTGAGGTGTGATCGTACTCACCCTCTAAATGTATCCACATGAGCTCTTTGCGAGTCGGATCTCTCATTCACCACGAAGAACACTTCTTCACGATCTCCAAGTCCTTATTCTTCTTCGCAAGAGAGAGAGAGTCACCAGAGTGTGGCACGGCCTCAAGATCTGTGCCCTAAAAAGAGAGGACCATTAGAGAGATAGGAGAGAGAGAGAGGTGATTAAGGAGACTTGTGCTTTTTGGGAGTCCACTCTCTTAAGCCACCTCTTATATTATATCCATCCAACTTTTTTAGATAATTATGTAAATAATTAGACAAATCCAACTCTTGGAAAATTACGTGAAAGTTCAGTCCACTTAAAGCTATTAGTGTGTGACCCTCTAGGTCGTATTATTGCACTGGCAGTGAGCAATTAAATTATTAAACTCCTTTAGCACTATTCATGTGAATTATTAAACGTTGTAATTATTCACTTTTTGATTAAATTAATCATCACAATATTAATTTATCTTGCCTACCAATCATAGCTAACGCTCAGCAATAGGTCATGACCCCCATACAATAAAAGAATTCCAAAACCACTTAAAATCTTTCTATCATCCGTTGCCGTGTAATTATGATCATTCACTCACATAATGTCACAAATTAAAAATGGAGTATGGTCATACTGTCAATGCTCCATAATAATCTAATCGAATAGTTAATATCTTAAACGGCCAAATCAAAAGTCCTTTCCGATTTGCCGACGAACCATGGCAAGGGATTTTTCCTATATATGATTCTATATGACAGTATCTCTCCAAAATATTGAGAGTGAGTGATCCCCTATTGACCACATAATCACGACCATGTAAATCACACAGACCCAATTATCTGGCTATACTCGCCCTCTTAGAGGATCCATAAACTAAACATCAAAGTACATTGCTTCTCACATAAGATGTATTTGATGTCTCAGGTCTAATGATCAATTACACCACTGTGGCACTGAACCTCCTGACAGACCATTATATATTGTTGACCATTCAAGAATTCATAATGAATCAGTTTAGTGAACTCGTTCTCTAATGAGCACCTACGTATGTGCATTAGTGTCTCCATACAAATAATTGTAAGATCAACAATCCTTATCATATAAGCATGTGCCGTGCGTACCATTCTATCCAGATAGTTGATATCACATCTCAATTATCTTATGACCATAAACTTTTAAAATTATTGTTAAAAGAAGTATTATATCTGCGGCAACCCCTTCTCGGGGCACACTTGGCGCCTAGTCAGGGCGGCGACCACTTACACTCTTCAATTCACTACGCTGTGAACCTGGGATATCCGCATGCACTAAGGCCATACCACATGTGATTCCAAAAAATATCACCACACCACAACTAATCTCCATTCAAAAATACACATCACATATTTCGCTCAACAAAAATAATGAACCTTAAACTTTATTCACATAACAAAATCAAATTGCATCTTTGAACCTAAAATTTGTTTACAATATAGAACCATAATGTACAACCCATAAACAACCGACTTAACAAAAAATCTCCCAATATCTACAATGAGATCTAAATCTGATCGACATTGATTAGATTCTGGATTTACAGAAGACCCTAGTGAACATAATGAAAACAAAACCTCAAGTTCTTCTATACGGTTGTTGCTAGAAGCTCTTCCCAAGCTCCTCCTCTAACCTCCTGCTCGACGGGTTACAATACATACTCATTTGATTTCTTGAAATTGTCAAGCCAACAGGTGTGAGTATGAAGACTCAATAGACATTTGAGAAACTAGTCACATGCATACTACAATATAAACATTTTGTAAAATGCAAAAATACTTTCATACAATATACATATATAAACACCCATTTTCTACGGCAGGTTCTAACATATACAAAAAATAAAAATGCAACTATTGTATAAATATCACAATATGGGGTTCAGATTTATAGGAGGCCTGCATGTCACAATTCATTAGAATCACCTGACCACAATAGTCATCCATTTACATCGGTCTCGCATAGTCGGGTCATTCCTTTTTCACCTACATGCAGAATCCAATCATCTTTGTCACATTTCCAGACATGCATCTAATTTACAATAAAACGAGTTAAAAACCCACCGGGGTCCAGAGGCTCAGACAGACAGTCGCGAGTGGCCCAACACTTGTCCTACCAGTCTTGATCCAACTATATAGGATCAGGGGACTCTTCCCCACCTTCCACCAAGGTCATCGTCTGGCCTGGCTTCCAGATTCCATCCCTCCGTACCTCGGACGAGGGGTCACCCCAGGCAGACGCTTACCCAGTTGTCCCTCCCTCCTTAACGGTGGTATTGTTCATGTGCTTAACCTCTTATTCACATTTTCATTTGTCTTTCATTTGAACAACTTTAATCGCTCAATGAATATGGATATCACAACTGTGGCTTACAGCAAATCAGGAAAAATAAATGCTTATGCAGATCATTAACATACTGCTAATATGCAAATTGCAACTTCTAACATGCATGATTACTATCACCCTTGCATACACATATTTCGGAATATCAAACTAAATCCAAAGCAATGAATATAACAAATAATAAATGCTCAGTCTGTTCAGATACCTACCCGTGGCAAAATATCCTATATTTACGGTTTCTTGATCTTCTTCCCACTACGCCAACATCCCCTCTACTCTTTATCTCCTTGCAGCACACCTCTCTCTATTTTCTTCTTATGCTCCTCTTCTCCCTTCTCTCCCATGTTGCACCGACGATTTCTCTTCTCCTAGACAATATGAAAAGACAAAGACTTAACAAAAGGGATAGGCCAGTCTTATATAGACAACTCCAAGGCTAACTAGGGACAATTATTTTATTTATTTTTATCTAAGATATTTGCTACCTATCTAAACTGTCAGTACCCTGGCAGACCCCCACCTTACTCTGTTGTCCTCTGGTGCACACCCTTTCCTTATCCTATTGACCTATGGCATACCTCCTACCTAACCTTGCTCACTTTTGACAGACAATATTTGAGTTCATTGCTCAGGTTTTTAATTTAATTTCCTAATATTAAGCCAATCCCTACATGCTAACCACATGTTAACTCATGCAATATACTTATTTACTCTATGGAGTGACAGAATCATAATTTTATTCACTATCTAAATTCATTTTTCTCTTTTTTTACATAGTAAATGGCATAATTAGCAAAAATATTTAACATGAGATTTAACGAAATTTTGATTATCCTTCCAACAAGTCTAATCTCGTATCATTCTTACATTTTTCGATTAATTAGGTTTAATAAGGGTAATTTTACAATTTATATAAATATGTAATCTCATTATGACCACTAATTATCATCTAAGTATAACATAGGCACAATTAAAATACACTAAGTTCACATAGTCGATTATTTTTTAAAGTCAAGGACACTTGATCGATTATCTCAATAAAAATTCAACTATCTCACTTAGCATCGACTATCTCAACTTCGACTATCTTTAAAATATCAATCATCTCAACTTCGTGTATCTTTACTTAAACTATCTTAAGTTATTTTCACTTCAACTATCTCAACTGCGATTATTTTTACTTCATCTATCTCAACTGCAACTATCTTTATTTAAGCTGTCTTAAGCTATATTCACTTCAACTATCTCAATTGTGATTATGTTACTTCAGATATCTCAACTGCAACTATCTTAAGTATGATTCCTCGTCCAATATTACATCATGTTATCTGACATTTTTTACATACTAAATGACTGGATCTCAAAAAGTGCTTAACATAAAAGTTGTAGACAATTGAGTTATCTTTCCAAAGAGCTCAATTTCATATCATTTGAATATTCTTACCCAATTTATGCTTAAAAGAATGGACTACTGTCTTCAAATTACTAATTTCTCTTAATAGGCTCAAATCCACTAATTTGGCCAGTCTAATAACTTCTTAACATAGCTAATCCCATATAGTAATTGGTTTCATGAAATTGGGGCGTTAAAATATCACTATCATGATATTATTATATCCATGATATAAATTAAAGGACTTAATCAAGACTTGTATCATCGTATGAAATAACACGCCATAATGAATAAATTGTCATATCAATCAAATGAGATTTCAAATATAAATAAGCCATAAATTGGCTTCAAGTGCCTACAAATATCTCTCAAGGAGAGCTCTGATGGGGAGGTTGGGGGGGGGGGGGGGGGGACAGAGGGGTGTTGCATGGTTTGCTCAGTCAAAAGCGGGTGCCGATAAAGCTTGAATGGGAGGAGGCAGGAGAGGGGAATGTGCTTGGGGATGCCGCCGTCGTCGAGACACTAGAGGACGAGCCGAAGCTCGATGGCTCATTGATCTGGCAAAGCAGGAGGGCGAGGTGTTGGCTCTCTCTCTCTGATCGAACCCCCACCTAGAAGGTGTGGGTGCCGGTGCTGGTGTCGGAGGGGGAAATCCCCCTCCAATACCTCTCTCTCTCTCTCTCTATCTCTCTCTCTCTCTCTCTGAGAGACCCCCACCCCACCTCATTGCTGGCGACCTTCACTCCCTCCACCTCTCCCTCCCAGTGATCACGTTGGTGCAGAAGACGAGGATACAGACCATGTCGACCATTTTTCGCAGGGGGTCTTTAACACCCCAATTTTTTTAAACTATAAAAAATGTATTGGATTTTCCCTTGACAGTAGCCCAACAAGTCGACTCATTTTGTGGCTTTGAGCCCATTAAGAATAATTCATAATTTTGAATGAGTAATCCATTATTTATGACATGACTTTGCGTAGGAATGTCCAAGTGAGGTGAAATTAGGCTCATTGGAAATATAATTTGATTATCTATAACTTTTCTCTTGAACGTTCTTTTAGATTTTATCATTTAATAGGTCAAAAATATTAAATAGCAAAGTGTAGTGTTTACTGATAATATTGAGCTTTATAAATGAGTTAGACCATGACATGTTCCATCTAAGTGGAAGAAGGATAGACGATGTTCCGTCTAAGTGGAGAGTAGTTAGACGATGACGTGTTCCATCTAAGTGAAAGGAGGATAGATGATGTTTCGTCTAAGTGGGGAGCAGTTAGACAATGACATGTTTTGTCCTAATGAAATAAGGATAGATGATGTTCTATCTAAGTGAAAATATGATAGACGATGTTCCATCTAAGTGAGAAGCAGTTAGACCATGACATGTTTCGTCTAATTGGAAGGAGGATAGATGGTATTTCGTCTAAGTGGAGAGCAGCTAGACGATGACGTGGCCGGGAGAGTAAGGCGATGTAAGGATAGATGAAGTATCGTCTAAGTGAAAGCATTAGACAAAGCGATATACTAGATGAAACATTTTTGTCATTCTATGGGTAAACGATATATTGAGCGGATAGACGATATATTAGGAGAATAGACGATATATGGATTAGACAATATGTTGAGCAAATAAATGATATATTGAGCGGACATATGATGTCTTAAAAGATTTGATGATATATTAGCGATACATTAAAAAGTAGATGATATATTGACGATAAACTGAAGACGATGACAATATGACGAATAATTAATAAAAGATATATGATGGCTAATTGCTAAAATGTGATTAAGGGCTTATATGAATTATAATTTTAGCACTCAAGAGTGTCAGGAGCTATCTTACATGGGTTAACAAGTGACAATTTTTTGAGTTCCAGGTGGTTAACGTAGAAGAGTTGGCTTAAGCCTACGATTTTTTTTTAAGAAAAAAAACAGAGAATGCACTCAAGTGCTATTTGACGAAGACCAAAGTAATACAACGGGGGATCATAAATGAATGGCAAGGGTTAGTATGACATATGTTAACTGCAAATAAAGATGTTAACAAGTACAGAGCAATTATGTCAGGTGTTAAGAATAGTTACGACATGTGAAAAAATATCACGAGTGGGAAATATTTTTGACTTAAAGCAATGCTCCATTAAGTAGCCTTAAGGAAAGTCTATTTGAGCTTTTGTTACTTATCATGTACTCTTTGACTAACCCTGAGCACTCAACGTAATGATGGAAAAGAGGAGTCGTTCGAATGGCAAAAGGAAGAAGGGCAAGAAGGTGAGATTTTAGATTGTTGACTATGTTATCCAGGGATAAAATATAACTAGGCAATACTACTTATGGTGTCAGTAGTATATAATCATCCCTAGCACGAGGAGAACGGTTAGAAGTAGTTATGGGACGACCAATAAAACTATAAAGAGAAACCAGCGATGATTAAGGATTATTAGGATCCTATAAATTACATCTTAAATTGTCAACTATGTGATCTAATAAAATGACTGTTTATCTGATTGGCCATTAACTATAGGTTATATATCCCCAAACTGTTTCTTCAATTATTGTAAAGGTTCTTCAAATAAAAACCAGTAATTTGATTAATATGGAATTAAGCACATTGATAGTGTCATCTTGAGGAGATTCTTGGCAATTCGTAACAAGTATTCACTGTAGATAACCTAATGTCCGAGGACAAACGAAATGTTTAGACACCAATTGTCCCACTCTGCGCATGATGAAGATCGATCGACCCCCAGCGTGTAGGCCATTTGTCTATATACCTATCATATGGTGCCCCGATGGACTGACCCCTTTATGCCGTAGTTTGGATGTATGTCCAACTATTATAATAATCTTGCATGTAGTCAAGATTGATTGAATTACAATTGACCTGCATATGTGAAGACACTGTAAAATCGATTATAAAACTTGCATCTTCAATTGATTGATTGAATGACTGAATCCAAACCGACTCTGGATAATTAGTGAATTGATTGACAAGCCGACTATAAGATTAAACTAGTTTACGAATATAATGACCGAATAAGAAAGAATTACTCTCATGATCGACTAATGTCCTATTCTATTAGAAAAAATAATAATAATAAATGGAAGAGGTGAAGGCCTATGGAGATGGGGAGAAAGAAGAGAGAGGAAGAGAGAGCGAAGGAGGTATAGAAGAGGAGGACGAGGAAGAATAGATGAAAGAAGAGGAAGTGGGGATCTACCCTACTCTAAAGCTAAAGTAAAAAAAACTAAGAGAGAGAGAGAGAGTTCTCCATCCACAGACATCATAAAGTATTTTTTTATATACATTGGATAAATCAAACGCACACTACTTACAAACAATAGAAAGACTCCTTATGCAGCCCATCCACTTCCTCCACATGCCACCGCCCAACTCGTGCTCGAAGATGCCACCTCGCTCACAAATGACAATGTCATGCGAAACCATACGATGGGGACCTTCCATTGAACGTAATAAATAAATATATATATATATATATATATATATATATATATAGAAGAGATCTATTATCACCAATGAATAACTAATTTCAAAATCACATATTTTAATCTCATTTTTTTAATTCATAACGTTAAATTTTATCTACTACTACAAATTTAACTATACATAAGAAAACATTCAAATTTGATATCAAAATTTTATATATTACATTTTTTTAAAGGCGTAGGAGGTGACAAGAGCCACCGCCAGCTTTATTTCAAAAAAATGGACTAGATTACATGCGGATGCTAGGAAATCCTAGCTTATCCAAATTGACAGTTCCCCGAACATCCCATGGTAAAGACTGCCAAGTGAAGAAAAAAGAATTACAACGTGTAAGACATGCATGATTAGTCAGGCGATCAACAGTATGATTGGCCTCTCTGAGAACATGGGTAAAGGTTGCATTTCTACACAGCATTTTAATTTCACGGACAATGGTAATGAGACGCCAAGGGCGGGTGGATGTTCCGGCAATCACCTCAACGAGGACTTTGGAGTCACATTCAATAAAATCCAACCGGAATTGAAGAGCTTTTGCATACCGAAGGGCGTCCATCATCGCCCTGGCTTCTGCCATCAGGCTGTTGCTGTTGCCATAGTAGTGGGAGAGAGCAAAAATGACCCTGCCATCATGGTCCTGAATAATACCACCTCCACCAGAGCAGAGGTCTATTTTGCAAGCTCCATCGGTGTTGAGTTTCAAAGAGTGGGGTTGCGGTGAAAACCAGCGAATGATGCGGCAAGTACGCTGCGCAAGCAGAGCAGGTTGGATACCAAAGGAGTTGAGAAACACTCTCTTCCGACTATCAATCTCCCGAAGTTCAGCTCTCGACATAACCACCTTAATGTGGTCAATTAACCTTGCCTTAATGGTTTGCCCCATAACTGAAGAACTTTCATATCTACTTTGGTTACGCGCCCTCCATATCTCCCACAGCAGAGCACACACAGCTGTCTGAATGAAGAGACCACGAAGAGAGGACAATCTGCAGCGTAAGAGAATATGAGCAAGACTCTGTAGACAGGTTTGATGACCATTGGGCAGCGCGACACCAAAGTTTCCCAGGAAATCCCATATAAAAATAGCCCAATCTCCATGGAAGAAGAGATGTTCCAGATTTTCCTGGCATGAGTTCTTACAGCAAGAACATTTGTTGCATAGTTTGATACCCAACCGCGCGACCCTGTCATCAGTGGGCAGCCGGTTATGAAAAACTTTCCAGGCATGGATTGACCACTTAATAGGAATAAAAGGTGACCACAGACGCTTCCAATCGACTTGTGAGGGAATGGAACGATGAGTTTGAATGATCTTGTATATGGAGGCAGTGGATAGGAGGCCCGAGGGGGGTAAGAGTCCAGATATACAAATCTGGGACATCCGAGAAAATCGTTTGAGATATTTTCCTGTTGATAGAGGTGGGCACAAAATCCGCAAGTAACCTCTGTTGCTCCAATGATGGATTGCAGACACCTTCCTTGATGGAGAGTTGATTTGACTGAAGGTGTTGTCTCAAACTCTCCGGATTGAAGGAAATAAGTGGAGTGTCTCCCAGCCATGTGTCATGCCATAAGCTGGCCGCGGCCCCTTGATGGACGAAAGATCAGCTGCACTGAGGTGTCGACCCCTGAGGTGTTTTGCTTTGAAGTAAGATGCCAACAGGGAGGCGGTATGCAGAGCCCTCCAAAGCGACTTAACACACATCACCAATTGCATTTGTCGGAGAGACAGGACACCCAAGCCACCTTCGCTCACTGGTTTGGTGATAGATCTCCAGGCTATCCAGTGTCCGTTTATGACCCTCCACAGTGGATCCCCAGAAAAAATTAGCAAGTGCACTATCTATCACCTTATGAATTCCTTCATGGATAGGAGTACTCGCCAATGTATAAATCGGAATTGAGGTGAGAACATGTTTAATCAAAATGTGACGACCTTCCGGGGAAAGTGATTTTGATTTCCAACCTTGGAGTTTTTTGTTGATCGTAGCAAGAATGCCAGAGAAGAAATCCTTTTTAGATCTGCCAGAAATAAGGGGAATACCCAGACACTTGAAGGGGAAGCATTGGTAGGAGAAACCAGTAAGTGAATGAATTTTAGCCTTTAAGTGGGCGTTAGCCGTTGGATGAAGAAGGAAATAACTCTTAAGAGGCATTAATCTTTTGTCCCGAAGCCTGCTCATAAGCTTTAAGAAGCTCCATTAAATTCTTGACAGATATGGAATGCCCATTAGCAAACAACAATATATCATCCGCAAAAAGTAGATGTGAAATATAAGGACAACCGCGGGGTACAGAGTAACAACCGATTCTCTGTGCTGCAAAGGCATTGGAGATCGAACGGCTGAGAACTTCCTCAGCTAAGATGAATAGGGAGGGTGCCACTCTTCTACTGCACAAACCATTCATTTATATATCACACGACACCAAAAATTATACTACACAAACCATTCATTTTATATTCATCTAATACATAAGAATAAGTATGAAGTATATATAAATTTTAATTCTCAAACAATATAGTAATAATAGATAATATTTAGAAATATAAATTGAAATTTTGACATTAACTCACGCGATTTTGAAACTAATGATACCACTCTTCTACTGCCACGGTAACAATAGATCCATCCTCTCTCTCTCTCTCTCTCTCTATATATATATATATATATATATATATATATATATATAATTACGAGCCTTCTCCGCGAGCCCTCGCCGTTAACGAGAGAAGAAGGGAGAACCCCCGGCTCTGCATCCATCGGAAGAAAGACCGATCACGCAATCCTCTTACAAGGCAGCGTCACGACCAGTTCATCTTCTCTGCTGCGCTTCCGGTGCCCCATCACGCAGTCCAGCGTGTCTCCAGCGGGCGGGCAGCACGCAGAAAGCTTGGCCGGACCTGGCAAATCCCCAATGACCAGCGAGTGAGATTAGGGAACTCGAGCAGCAACACTATTGAGTCTTTAAGATCATCAGAGGCACTGCACCTGGTCCCGGATCGCGTCCCGTCTTCTTCCTCTTCTCGAGTGGGCTCTCGTCGTCCAACCTCAGCTTCTTCGCTATGCAGAGCACGCTGTCGCTCACCCCGTCTTCCCCGTCATCCGGCGCCGACGAGCGGCACTGTCCCGGTTTTATTTTTTCCTCTCGGGGTGGGCTCTCATGGGGGGATGCCAATTTCCTCTTGGACTCGGTCCTCCAGCCGCCTTCTTGGCGGCACTTGTGCGTGTAATCGTAATGGAAACAGAAACCTGCGCCGGCGAGTTCTGGGTGTGACGCGGTGATGTAAAATAGCTGATCTTTCCGTTTGATCCCCGAGAAAATTGGGGGTTTAGGTGGTGGTGGTGGGTTGCGATCCGAGAGAACCCTTGCCTCCATACCTGAAAATTTCTCGTCGCAGGGAAGGGAAGCCGGTGGAGCCGGCCTCCCCTGCACGATCATGGGACCATCCGCCGCGGCGCCACCTGGCACTGGCTCTCCGGAGCCACCACATCCACCGCTCCCCGTGGGGAGGCCGCGGGCAGAGAAGAAGGCTAAGAGGGACCTCCAGGTGACGGAGGCGGCGACGTGGTCGGCGCCCCTCGCGCCCAGCAGGTACCCGTTGAGCCGGACGGAGGCGGGGTCCAGTCCCAGCGCCCGCCCGACCGCACCCAGGTCGACCCCTCTCTCCTCCCACCCTTCGCCCAGGTGTAAACACACCAGCTCGCCGCAGCCCACGCCAGTGGCTGCTGTCGTGGTGGTGGTGGAGGCGGAGGTGGAGGTGGGTGGGAGAGACAGTAGCAGCTTCACCGCGCGGCTGCTGCTTGCACGTTGCATCATCTGGAAGCAGAGACGGAGGAGAAGAACATGAGAGAGAAGCAGAGTGCCCTCCCTCCCTCTCTCTCTCTTCGGCTGCCACTTGCCAACCCAGATGGCTTCTGGAAGTGTCTCAAACGATCGGCCGTCATTTGCAAAGAATTACAGCATTAACGGCTCGATTTCGCCTCCACCGAAGACCTACGCATCGGACGGCGGAGAGGATCACGTTCATGGTGAACCCTGCAGGTCGGTCACTGGCCGCCATCGGAAGCTTCCGGACCCAAGTCTTCTTTTTTTTTTTTTAATTTTCTTTGAAACGGAGCCAAGCTCAAAATCCCACTAATGAGGAATGATAGCTATATTCCTGCCAACTAAGTATTTATTATACTTTAGATATTTTTATTCTTCGTAATATGTAATAAATCATAGTCCAACAAACATGGCCCTACTAGAAATGGAGTGAATTAAGTCAGAAAAAAAATGTACACTTATTTTATCTCTTCATATAGTCAATATACATATACATATACTATAATGGTGACGTCTTTGGATAGAGATGGGGAGATAAGTCAAGGGTACAAAAGGTGCTAATTATGTTTTAAAAGTAAACATGTAATTATATATATACCCTAAGGCTATTATATATTCCATATCTCTCGGATTATAACCACGTCAAGATTATCATAATATTATGTCCATGATACAAAATTTAAGATTTTTGAGGGGTACAAATGAGAATGTAAATGTAAAAGGGCCTTGGAATTAGGGTTTGACGGATCGTCCCGATTCGTTGCAGACCGGCTGTGTCGGATCGTGCTAGTATGGAATCGACACACATGTACTTAGGTATGTACACGGTTTGTTGGCGGATCGCACGGATTGGTGTGCGTCGCAGTGGATCGTACATCGACAAGCACATGATTCGTTAGCAGATCGCATGGATCTGTGCATGCCGCAGTGGATCGTGCGATCTGGTATGGCACATGCCTGATACGTGCAATCCACTTCAAAAGAGATGGCAAAGGTGGCTGTGAGGGGCGACCCAGCGAGTTCCAGTCCAATGGCAGTGAGCCGACGGGGAGCAATCTGATGTGGCGACCTCCAGCGAGGGGTGATCTGGCTGGCTGACAACGGATCAACGTTGTATCAACGCAGGGGCCTGGCCAATCACCCTTCTAGCTGCCATATATGGTCGACATACTTGGTTTAGTTGCAAAAATCATCCGATACATTATACCTACCCAGCGTCATAGCCCGCACGGATCTCGTTATCGAAGAAGTTGGATCCGCGGGCATAGATCCACCGAATGCACCCCTATCTTGTCATTCTGGATGTGCCCTCGGTGTTGTAGCTGTAGGTCATCGATGGCCATGAGAGAGAGGGTACTCCGAAAAAGATGATTAATTCATTCTTAATAGTCGTTTCTTTAATCAGTGGATAGGAGTATATTCTAGATTGGAATCCTATAAGGAAGTACCACTTTATCATTTCTACCAACTTAAAGCCCTTGTTTTGATTCATTTCGACCATTTGAGTCGATGGATTTGGCTTAGTTGTAAAAAATGTATGTTCTGACTTGTTGATTTTTGCTTACAACATTTCAAGAATTCAAGGTGCTTTACTCCGATCATAATGCAAGTGAGGGTGTTGATTCTTCTCATGGTATTTAGATGTTCATTAGTTAGTCTTTTTTTTGACAAATATGTTTGATCCATAAATTTATGTTGCACGTTATGTAATACATAGCACATGGTTATCATTCTCCTTTCGAACATTCTAGCATTTATGTTGGATATTGTGTAATAGATGCCTCCTAGAGCGGAGGTCAACGACCTTGGATGATAGCATGGAGTTATGTTGAGGGGCAACTGACATTGGTGGAATTGCAACTATTGCCGCAAAGAACACAAGAGATGAGATGTCTACCGGTTGAATAAGAATTTGGCAGGAGGGCCAAGTGTTAGATACTTAGAGGTTGTTGGTTGTACATATGTGCCCATAGACGTGAACATTGCAATGGCTAGGCACCTGTAAGAGAATATGACTAAGGTAATGTAAAAGTAGAAGCATCAGAAACGTAACATTGATATCCTCTTCGGAAGACAAGAGGCTAGTGATGAGGAACATTGTAGGTGGTCAGATAGCGATGATGAGCAGCCGCGGGCTCAAGAGCCCGGTGTATATGTTATAGTGCACGACCCATACGACAAAGAATACTGAGAGACAGTACACCTACACAGAGCAGAGACACATGCATTAGAGGATGAAGCAACACAGAGGTGTTAGTATGCAGAGGTTGGAACATCAAGAGTGATACTTCATCCATTGCTTGTCAGTCACGGGGTGAGGGTATAAGGATCTTCTTCACTAGCGAGTTATGTACACAAAGAAAAATGACATAGACAATAAATATTGAAGATGTAGATCCACGTGTATTCTCTAGGGAACATGGCAAGCAAACACAAATTGATGATGCCTACACAAGTAAAGGGCTGAGGTATCAGTTAGGGAGGGTTGTTGCAAAATGGTGGCATCACGCGAGATTGTCATTCAATGCAGCCAATAGCCCTTACTGTAAAACCATATTTTAAGAGGCACAACACCTTGGCTTACATGTGCAACCGTCTACCGCAAAGGATTGTCAAATAAATACCTTGATGAGAAAGTTGCTAAGACCAAGACCTATGTGGACTCATTCAAGATGAAATGGAAAAAATATAAAATCACACTGGTGTGTAATAGTTGGTTAGACGCCAGTAAAAGTATCGTAATCAACTTTCTTGTGTACTGTAATAGGCAGGTGTTCTTACACATATATCATTGGATGCCTCATACCGTGTTCACCACTATCAATACATTTTGCAGTTGATGGAGCAAGTGCTGACAAAAATTGGCTAGGAATACATTATGCATGTTGTAACAAATAATGGGTTAGCATTTAAGAAGGTTAGAGAGGAGTCGATGCTCATTAGGCGACATCTTTTTTCGACTCCTTATGCAGCACATTTTGTGGACCTAGTGTTGAAGAAGATTGATCAATTTTCAATTGTCAAGTCAATGGTAGAGGTGGCACAAAAAATCACACGATACATTTACAATCATACACTTGTATTGCCATGGATAATAGAGCATTGTGGTGGTGCCTTGCTGAGGCCAGCCATCACAATATTTGTCACCCGCTGCATCACCTTGCAGAGTCTTCTCAAACATAAAGACAACCTTAAACGAATGTTCAGGGTTAAGAATTGGCTTGCTTCCTCTTTTACTGTCTCATATGAAGGAGCGGACGTGTAAGCATTAGTCATCACCTTGAACTTTTGGGATAGATTTGTAGAATTATTTGAAATGATAAAGCCATTGTATGAGGGGTTGATATGTGTGGATGGGGACATGGTACCAACCATGGGGTTGGTGTACGCCAAGAGTGAGGCTACAAAGAAGAAGATCATAAGAGCCTCCAAAAGATTTGATAATGTTTTCTTAGAAATTGTGGAGGGAAGGTCGAACAATTAGATGAGCCACGATTTACATATGGTAGGTAAACATAAAATTTACTCTTTGTTTATCCCACTTACACTAATTAGCTTGGTGATGATGATTTGATTTCAGCATACTTTCTCCACCATGTGTTCCAATATGAGCGAGAGCTTATGACGATAACTTGATAGAGTTCGTCAAAATTATGGTGGATAGGATGTCTCGCACTGTCATAGAAGTTATCGATGGATTGAATGAGACAAACATCATGCATTTTGTGGAGTTTATATAACATCACCAATCCGCTAGACATTTATGTAAGCATTTGCAACATTTTATTCGTGAATGCCATATGAAGATACTTAGACATGGATTTAGTTCATTCGCCACTACTGCTGTAATTACGACACGGGAGAGACTCGATCTAGGTAAATTACACATACACTTCACGATCAATATCAATTGGTGTAAATGTGAAGGTCACTTTGTTTTTTTATTTTGGTAAATTTTATAGGTGAGTGATGGCTCAATTACAACAAGAGTGCGCCCACATTGAGGATAATTCTAATCAAAGTCTTATCTCAAACATCATCCTCGAGCGGGTGCAAGCGATTTTAGAGTAATTTTTCCTTCATCCATAGGAAGCTGAGGAACATACTAGCACACTAGCAGATAGAAATTGGTTTGCGCTCATTATAACATGAGACTGAGAGTCAAACACTTGCATATGGATGCAAATAGATGATAGGGAGACTCTGATCCCACAAATGCTACCTACCTCAGAGATGACAACCCTATGGTATCATAGATTTCAAGAGTAACAACTGAATGAGGTGAGTGAGAGCCTGATGGTGCGGCTAATGATCTAGGAGATCCACCATGGCCCAACACTTTCATAGCACTAGTTGTTCATCAAGAAGTGGGTCAAGGAGATGATGAAGATATGAGAGTGATTGGACATGCTCCAATGTAGGAAGATGATTACGAAGTTAACCTAGATGATGACCTCGTAATCAAGGACACCTCGTATGCTCGTGATGGCGCAACATTTGAGAGATTGATACAACCTCCCACAACACCACGTCACCCAGTATCTACGGATCTTAGGAGGACCAATATCCTATCTCAGATGTCAGAAATCATACCTACAACTAACATCTTTTATACTAATTCGGAAGCATATACTTACATAACCTTTTTGTAAGAGAATGATGTAGGCCCATACAACACCCCAATAGTCATCTCCCCCTATCGTGCCATGACAATTAGTATCTAGGAGGAGTACTTCATAAATCATACCTGCTAACTTACACCTCACATACATAGTGTATATGTTCATTACTTATGTAATCTTTTTGCAATAAAATGATACATCCCATGCAACATCCCATCAGTCATCCCAAATTATTGCGCCCCGATAGTCAATATCTATGAACCTTAGAAGGACCACTCAGTCATCCCAAGTATATCAACCACCTATTAATTTACACATTATATACCAACTTTATCTGTCTCTAAATTCATATTGGACATCACCTCTTCATCTTAAACATCCGAATGGAGGCAACGCATGATAGATAAAGCTCAGACATCAAAGAAGAAACTTGGTTGGAAGACATTATTCAAGACTAAAAAGGGCAAGCAACCACCGGTAGATCCATTGGATATTGTAGATTTGAAGACGCTTGATCCTAATGTAGATGGTGAAACTACTTCAGTGTTCGGACCATCACATATTAGGTTTGGGATGACTTCGCTGAGAGTATGTATGACGCGGACGGCGTCGGGGGTAGGATCGACGGCAACTCCAGAATCACGAACAGGACGGATAACTTGCTACCTCGCACAGCTCGGTCTCACGCCGGACGGTCTCACACCGGGCGACACACTCAAATCTCACAAATGGAGAAAAGAGGGAAGGGAATAGCACAAGAGGGGAGCTCTCTCGCGTACAACAATCTTTCTTCAATTCATCATATCAAAACATACACCCTTAGCCCCTTTATATAGGAGGAGGCTATAACACTTATACATTTAAACTTTCATAATTGCACATATGTCCTAGCCTAATAAAATAAAGCCCACCAACCCACTATTGACTTTGTGGGATTAAAATACACACATGTCTAGAAGACGAATACATACACATAAATACGTACACGTAATACACACAAATGAAATACATACGCAATATACTACCGCAGCCACAATCCGAGTCTTCAGGAAGTCGGATCTCCGAGTCATAAGCTTGGTGCAGTCGGGGCGGTGCGGCGTCGGCTCCGAGCAGTGGGCCCGGTAGTGGACCCGGTGTCCCCACCAACCCTCCCGGGGCGGCTGGAACTCGACTCCGTCGAGTAAGGGGGGGCACTGCTCTGGTAGTGCTCCAACAGATTTGGATCGAGGTGCTGGAGATCTCCTCGGCTGATCCAGGAATCATCTGGTGGTGGACGGTCCCGCCAACGGACAAAGTAACGCTGGTACACCCTGCTCCGTGTAGTGGTCACCTGCTCATCCAGTATCCTCTCAATTTACTCGCGCGGTGCTCTCGAGGCTGTGGGACACACAGGGGCGGGCTCACTCTCAATGGGAGGAGAAGGCTCGAAAGGATCACTAGGAATCGCTGTGGGTTCCTTGTAGGCCACTAGATTTGCCACATTAAAAGTAGAGCTAATCCCATATTCGGGAGGTAAGTCCACAACATAAGCATTGGAGCCGATCCTCCGCAGTATCGGGAAGGGACCATCACTACGGACTTATAACTTTTTAATGGCTCTCGAGGGGAGTCATTCGGGTTGGACCCGCACCATAACCAAGTCACCTTCTTGAAATTCATGGTGACGTCTATGCAAATCAGCTGACTCATGCAGACTCTTAACATGCTGTGCAAACTCTTCGGCTGTGTAGACGGCGGAGATCGTCCACCCTCGGGGGGTAAGAGAGAGGATAGTGATGAAAGGCTAGAGAAAAGTGAGAAGTGAAAGGTTGAGATCGTCCACTCCGAATGCAAGAGAGGGTAGTGATGAAAAGTGAGGGAAGGGTAATGGAAAACCCGTCCTAAAAGGAGCCTGCTAGTGAGACACAGTAAAATCTGAACTTACCCCAATTTATGGTACAGGGCGGAGATAGGGACCCGAAGGTCCTCTCGCGCAAACTAACTCCCTCTTCAACATGCGTAACCCGTTGCTTTGGGAGTAGCTTTAGAGATACCGAATATTAGGGTATGGCGTAAGGTGACTTTGGGTAACAAGCGAAATGCAAAGTGTTGATGTGAACAATGGTAATGATGAAGGGAGCGGCGCAAGAATGAGGAGTGAGGGGTACTAACTTAACAGCGAAAGCTGGAGAAGGTCCGACGGGAGTCGTTTCCACATATTCAGGAGTAAGTGATACACAAAATAAAGATACACCACATTATAACAAACTGTTAATATCACGAAACGATAATAGCAACATGAACTAGGCAAACTAACTATAACATGATATCACTTAACAGAACGGGATGACAGTAGTATGAACAACATGAACCGCCACTGGGCATTGGCCTTTGCGGGGTTTTATAAGAAATATGAGAGTAACAAGAGCAATTGACAGAATGAGAATCATGAAAGAAGCCCTCGCGAGGAACTGGTTCCGTCAACGGGGCTGGGACGGAGAACAAGAAATAAAACCGCCGCGAGGAACGGATTCCTTGATCAAGGTTGGAATGAAAGTACAGAAGATGAAACCACCGCGAGGAACGGATTCCTTGATCGGGGTTTGAACGAAAGTACAAAAAATGAAACCACCGCGAGGAACGGATTCCTTGATCGGGGTTAGAACGAAAGTACAGAAAATGAAACCACCGCGAGGAACGGGTTCCTTGATCGGGGTTGGAACGAAAGTACAGAAAATGAAACCACCGCGAGGAACGGACTCCTTGATCGGGGTTGGAACGAAAGTGCAGAAAATGAAACCACCGCGAGAAACGGATTCCTTGATCGGGGTTGGGACGAAAGTACAGGAAATGAAACCACCGCGAGGAACGGGTTCCTTGATCGGGGTTGGAACGAAAGTACAGAAAATGAAACCCCCGCGAGGAACGGGTTCCTTGATCGGGGTTGGGACGAAAGTACAGAAAATGAAACCACCGTGAGGAACGGGTTCCTTGATCGGGGTTGGAACGAAAGTACATAAAATGAAACTGCCGCGAGGAATGGATTCCTTGATCGGGGTTGGAACGAAAGTACAGGAAATGAAAACCACCGCGAGGAACGGATTCCTTGATCGGGGTTGGAACGAAAGTACAGGAAATTAGACCACTGCGAGGAACGGGTTCCTTGATCGGGGTTGGAACGAAAGTGCAGAAAATGAAACCACCACGAGGAACGGGTTCCTTGATCGGGGTTGGAACGAAAGTACAGAAAATGAAACCACCGCGAGGAACGGGTTCCTTGATCGGGGTTGGAACGAAAGTACAGAAAATAAGACCGCCGCGAGGAACGGATTCCTTGATCGGGGTTTAAACATGAATTAAATGGGGAGGGGAACCGCCGCGAGGATGGTCCTCCGCGCGGGTGAGAATAAAGTAAAGAATTAACACAACAGGAGTAAGGAGGGTGTGATCGCCAGAGGTAGTGTACCTCAAAATAGGAGAATGATCGCGTCTTGCCTCCAGGCAACGGGATGACGTGAGTTTCTTCTTCCTCTTCCTTCGGCCGGCCGACGGAGAGGGCTTCCTTTGGTTATCATTGCAAAACACAGCAGACGAAACAAATGGACGGTGGATTAGAATGAAAGTAGTGTAGTACCGGTCCCTCGATATGAAAATAGCAGAGTCATGTTCAAACGCGCACCTGGTTGGTGTTGTTTGAAACCCCTTTAGAACTAAAGGTTGGAAAATGATATGATGAAATGCACACCGAAATATTCTCAATGAGGGAATTGTATTACAAACATAATGATGAGTGATGCATGCAAAAGAATTAACAAACCGAACATAAAGCAAAAGGAGAGAAATACTTATTGGTAGGTGCCGATGACAGTTTTCGGAAGAAGCATCGTTAACACGAACACAACACGACCGAGGGCCTTCAAAACAGACTTCAGAAACTGGTTAAGCTGAGCATAAGCACACACACGTATACATATGTATATGAGTAGTAAATATACTTACATAAACATATACATAAACATATTAAACATTTCACACATATTTACATAAACATCTATAAATATATACATAAACTGGTCGAAATAAAAGAATGAGAATTTGAGAGAGAAGGAGAGAAAGAGAGGGAGAGAACTTGTTCTCTCTCTCTTTTTTTTTAGAATTTTTTTTATATCTTAGATCTAGAGGTAAGAAAATATAAGGATGAGGAAAGAAAAGGACAGAAAGGAGAAGAACAAGATTAAAAAAATAGATATATATTATACAAAAGAAAGGAAAAAAATGGAGGGAGAGAGAGATCGAGAGAGGGAGAGAGAGAGAGTGAGACGGAGAGGTGGAGAAGAGAAAGAGACGGAGGGGGGGAGAGGAGAAGAGAGAGACAGAGGAGAGACGGAGGGGGAGAGAAGACGAGGGAGAGAGAGAGAGAGGGGGCGTGTGAGAGAGAGAGGGGAAGAAAGAGGGAGAGAGACGGTGGGAGGGGGAGAGTGAGACGCAGAGAGAGGGAGAGAAAGACGGAGGGGGGAGAGAGAGAAAGAGAGAGAGGGAGGAGAGACGGAGGGGGGACCACGGCGAGAGGAAGAGAGAGGATAATAAAAAAAATTAAAGAGAGAGAGAGAGAGACGGTGGAGGAGACGGAGGAGGTGGAGAGAGGGAAGCAGAGAGAGGAGAAAGAGAACGGGAGAGAGGGAGAAAAGGATAATAAAAATAATAAAAAAATAAATAAAAGAAAGAGAACGTGGGGGAGAGATCGAGAGAGAGAGAGAGACGGTGGGAGGGGGGAAGAATGAGAAGCAGAGAGAGGGAGAGGATGAAGAAAATAAAAGAAAAAAAGGGGATGACTGAAAGAGAGAAAACAGAGAGATTGGGTTTGGGAGAAAAGACGTGGGAGAGAGAAGAGAGGGAGGGAAAGAAGAGGAAATAATAAAAAATAAGAAAAAGGGCACAGAATGAGACAGTTCGAGATAGAGAGAAAGGGAGAGAAATAAGATAAAAAAAGTGACGATGAGAGATTAGTGGGGAGAGAGAACGTGAGAGGAATAAGAGAGGGAGGGAAAGAAGAGGGAGAAAGAGAGGGAGTTGGAAAGGAAAAAATAATTAAAAAAAGGTAAAAGGATCGAGAGAGAGTGGAGACGGTGGGAGGAAGAGAGAGAAAAAGAGAGGGAGAGAGAGAGAGGGAGAAACGCAGGGGAGGGGATGGCAGGCGGCAGTTGCAGAGGAAGGCGACGGCGGCTTCGCAACGGTCACGGCGACGGAGGGGGGGGCACGACGGCGGAGGTGGCCAGTGTGTGGACGACGATGGCGGCCGGCAGGGTGCTCCGGTGGCAGCGGCTGGTCGCGGTGGTGTTGGCCGGCGGCGGTCCGACGGCGACGACAGCGGCAGCGTGGGGGAGCTTCGCAACGAACGGGGGGTGGTCGAGGGTGGCTGCCGTGGGTTCACAGCGGCGGCGGTGTGAGGGTGTACTGTGGTGCGGTGGTTCGGTGGCTGCAGAGGAGAGAAAGAGAAAAAGAGAGGGGAGGCAGTGGAGGTGAGGGTGGTGGTCGGAGGATGGCAGCGGCGGTTGACGGTGGTCGGAGGGAGGCGGCGTGGTGGACGTGGGTGTGGTGACGGGGAGAGGAGCTGTGGTGGAGGGCGTCGTGGGCAGTTAACAGAGGGAGAGGGGGAGAGGAAAAAGGAGCTGGGTTCGTGGGTGTTCGCCTGGGGGAAAAGGGAGGAGGGTGGAGGCTTGTGGCTGCGAAGTGGGGTGCTGTGTGAGAAAAGGGAGAGAGAGAGAGAGCCAGAGAGCCGTGAGAGGGTGTTGGCCAAGGAGGATCCGAGGGAGGAGATGGGGTTGGCAGAGAAGTGTGTCGTGTGTGTTGTGCCTTGGTGGAGAGGGGTGTATGCAGTGTGTGTCTGTATGTGCCATGGTGGAGAGGGTGAGAACAGTGAGTGGGGTGTGGGTGTGTGCAGCGAGAGTGAGGGTGAGAACAGTGAGAAGGGGGTTACGTGAGAGAGAGAGAGGGAAGAAAATAGAGAGAGAGAAAGATACGCGAGGATGTAACGTAGTCAATGTATAGACACAATGTATAGACTTTGAGAGGTAGTCAATAGAGAAAGAGACGTGAGGATGATTAGGAGGAAACCAATGTATAGACTTTGAGAGGATGTACAGACTTTGTGAAGTCAATGTATAGACTTTAAACTTTGTAACGTAGGTAAAGATATGAACGTATAGACTTTGAGGAAGCCAATGCATAGACTTTGAGAGGATGTACAGACTTTGTGAAGCCAATGTATAGACTTTGAGGAATGTATAGACTTTGTAACATAGGTAAAGATAGGAACGTATAGACTTTGAGGAAGCCAATGTATAGACTTTGAGAGGATGTACAGACTTGGTGAAGCCAATGTATAGACTTTGAGGAAGCCAATGTATAGACTTTGAGGATGTACAGACTTTGTGAAGCCAATGTATAGACTTTGAGGAAGCCAATGTATAGACTTTGAGGACGTACAGACTTTGTGAAGCCAATGTATAGACTTTGAGGAAGCCAATGTATAGACTTTGAGGACGTACAGACTTTGTGAAGCCAATGTATAGACTTTGAGGATGCCAATGTATAGACTATGAGTGAATGTGGAGATGAATGTATAGACTTGGAGGAATGTATAGACTTTGGAGATGAATGCATAGACTTTGAGTGAATGTATAGACTTTAGAGAGGAATGTATAGACTTTGGAGATGAATGTATAGACTTGGAGTGAATGTATAGACTTTTGGAGATGAATGTATAGACTTGGAGTGAATGTGGAGATGAATGTATAGACTTGGAGTGAATGTATATACTTTGGAGATACATGGATTTAGGGACTGTATAGACTTTGGAGAATGTACAGACTTGCTATGTATAGACTTGGTGGGAATGTATAGACTTGGAAGAATGTATAGACTTGCTTTAAAAAAAAAGTATAGACTTGCTGAAGAATGTATAGACTTGGCTAAGCTGAACGTACAAACTTGCTGCAACGTACAGACTTGCTAAGCTGAACGTACAGACTTGCCAGCTGAACGTACAGACTTGCTAAGCCGAACGTACAGACTTCCTGCAACGTACAGACTTGCTAAGCTGAACGTACAGACTTGCTGCAACGTATAGACTTTGAACGTACAGACTTGCTGCAACGTACATACTTGGACGTGCAGACTCGCCAAGTCATCAAAACAAAAATGATTAATCACCCACATGAATCAAATGCGCGAGTCACTTTAGGGCATCACGGTGTAATATGAGGTCTACCCAGGAAAACGTGAAAACGGCGTGTCTACAGGCTGACTTGGACATTCTAGACTCGAGGGGAAGGTTGGGTAGGGTGGACCCAGGGGCAAGCTCAATAGCGTGTTGTTCATCGCGCATGGGAGGGAGTCGAGAAGGTAAGTCCTCGGGGACGATGCCTTGGGAATCTTGCAGTATTACCGGGACTTCAGTTGTGACTGAGACTTGGGACTCCCTAGGTGTGATGGTGATGTCAATAGTCCAAACATGGGCACCCTCAGCAACCTCTCTGTTTAGTTCACCGACATTTATGGGGACAAGACGCCTAACTAGGTCATGACTAACCTTAGGGGCCTCAGAAACTGGTGTGATATATGCAGGAGAAGAGGGAAGGGGAGGTTTCCATTCAATGGGAGTTTGGGGATTCTCCTGAATTTTGGGAGTTCCAGTGGGGGTGGAGGGGGAACTCTTACCCGAGGTCACCTTTGGGGGTGTCGGGTATAACTGAATCGTCCTCCCATTGTGGGAGAAGGAACACTAATGGGACCGACCAAATGTAGCGAGGTCTACATCATAGATCCATGGTCGTCCTAAGATGACGCTCCCGACCTTCATAGGAATTACATCACATAAGATTTGTCTTTGGTAGAACTGGAATTGGATGGGAATGACACATGTGGTGGTGACTGGGATAGAAGTGTCATCGACCCAAGCCACGTTGTATGGCCTTGGATGAGGGTGCGTAGGTAGACCTAAACGGGAGACAAAGTCTGAAGAGACTGCATTGATACAGCTCTCGTTGTCAATGATTACCTTGCAAGGATGAGAGTTCACTATGATGTAGGTTTGGAAGATGGAGGTTCGACGCCAATCGTCATCCTGGGGTGTTGAGATACAACGAACTACACCCAATCTTTTCTGACTAGAACTCTCGGTAATGTCTCCAACCTCCATGTACTCGACATGCGTGCCATCAAATCCTGTATTCATTTCCTCAAACTGGGCGATGAGGTCAGGATCGGCCATATATCTCTCCTGATCCATGGGTGTTTGTAGAGTGGAAATGCACTCTAGACGGCCTGATGAACTCCTAGACTGACGTGGCATGCACGAGCTTGGACCTAAATGATGCAGTCCTGGGACCGACAATTAGCAAGGTGTGGACCCGGCTGATATGCAAAGGGTCAATTTGAAGGGATCGGTCAGAAAAAGTTGTTCGCCCGTAGGCGGAGTAGTTGTAGAACTACCTCCTAACAGTTAGGGTGCTCTAATGCGGCAGTCTAGGGCCTAAGGATGGGCGCAAGCAACCTCTTTCTTTCCATCCACAACGATGCACTTAGGAGACTGACTATATGGATCGGGCTCTCGCTCACTTCGTCGCGCGGCAATTGAAAAGATACTAAATGAGCAAGTTTGGAGCGCGTACCTAGCTGACTGAGAAGTCAAGCTTCGACCGGAGACGAAGGCGAGCGGGGACGTGCGTGCCCGCACGGCGTCGACGAAGCTTCGTGGTTAAAATGAATTCACTCCGTGCATGGAGGATTTAATTTATTACAAAACCACTTAACTTAAATTTTCCTGGGCAGGGGAACAAATCAATCCAAGATTTCTCCACGCAGGGAGACTCACGGTCAATTACAATCCGTAAGTCACGGGCCGTCTGTCGACGCCCAAGTGACTCGGGCGTTATTTGAGCCTTCTTTGCAGACTTGGGTGTCACGATCAAAAAATTAATCCAAGAATATATATATAGATATATATATATAAGATTATATATATCTCAAATATTATATATATTATATATATATATATATTTAACTCTCTCTCTTTTTTCAACTTTCAATCTCCTTTTTTTCAACTTTTTTTTAACCCTTTTTTTTCAACTCTCTCTTTATGACTTTTCAAACCCCTTTTTTTCAAAGCTTCACCTACCTATTTTTTTCAAACCTTTTTTTCCAACCTTCACCTACCTTCTTTTGACTTTTCACACTCTTTTTTTTCCACACGTTTTTTTTTCAAACCTTTGGGTTGGTCAAACGGGGCAGGCAGGCGAAGATGGTGGCGGGGCCGTGGGGTAGCCAGTAGGCGCAAGAGGGGCGCTCTCGCGGGTGCTGTCGGGCGCTGCAGGCGGGGCGCGCTCACGGGCGCGGTTGGGCACGGCGGCCTGCGCACACCGGGGCGAGCGTGCCTGCGGGTGGGGCTGGCGGGGAGCGCACGCTTGGGCGCGCGTGGGCGGCAGAGGCGCGGGCTGTTGGGGCACGGGCGCGCAGCACGTGTGGGGGGCAGCGGCGCTGCGCAGCGCGCTGACGCAGCGTGCAAGGTGCGTGTGCATAGCGCGCGAGCGGGGCGGGTCGGCAGCGACCGGGCGCTGCAGCGGGTGCTGGCGCGGCGACAGCGGCGGGGGCTGCGGCGGCGGGCGGTGCTAGGCGCGGTGGTCTGCGGCGGCTCAGAATGGCCGTTGCGGCCTAAGCCCTCTTTTGAAATGGCACGGGCGACGAGGCTATATGGGGCGTGGACATTTTTTGTATTTTTCTATTTTCTTCCCTTTTCTCTCAACCGAGAGCTTCTACTATGTCTCTCTTTTTTCTCTCTTTCTTTCTCTCACCCGGAAACTCGCTATGTATATATATATATATATATATATATATATATATATATATATATATATATATATATATATATATATATATAAACTTCTTCTCTTCTGATTTGCGCTGAACGAGAGATAGAGAACAGAGGGAGAGAGAAACGGACAGAGAGAGATACATAGAGTGAAACAGAAATAGAGAGAGAGAGAGAGAATAATAGAGAGAGGGAAAGAGAGAGAGATAGAGAGAGAAAGAAAAACAGAGAGAAAGTGTTTAAAAAAATCTAATTTTTTTTCTTCCTCTCTGACTTCTGTTTCAACCGAGAGCTTCCTCTTTCTTCTCTCTTTTTTTTCTTTTCTTTCTTTTTCACTGTAGCAGCGGAGAGAGAGAAGAAGAGGCGACGGAGACGTCGGGATCGACGGAGGCGCCGTGTTGGGCTCTGATACCAAATCTGACGCCGACGGCGTCGGGGGCAGGATCGACGGTAACTCTGGAATCACGAACATGACGGATAACTTGCTACCTCGCGCAGCTCGGCCTCACGTCGGACGGTCTCACACCGGGCGACACACTCAAATCTCACAAATGGAGAAAAGAGGGAAGGGAATAGCACAAGAGGGGAGCTCTCTCACGTACAACAATCTTTCTTCAATTCATCATATCAAAACATACACCCTTAGCCCATGGTTTGCCGACCCGCACCGACCCGCACGACCCGACCTGACCCAGGCGGGCGACGGGTCGCACGGGTTGGGGGTCGTGGCCGGGACGCACTGGACCACATGGTCTCGTGCGTCCCGCCGCGTATCGGACCGGTTCGAGGCAGGCCGAGTCTGGTACATGCGAGTCGGGTCGGTTCGCCCATTTAACGGGCTGGTCGGGTCGGTTCTACCTCCATCCCTCCCACCGGCGATCAACAGTGCAGTGGTGTTGGACGGCGGTCAGAGCAGTGGACGGCGGTCGACGGCGGTCAGAGCGGTGGACGGCGGTCAGAGCGGTGGCGCCGGAGGTGGGGGAGGGATGGGGGGACGTCTGGGCCAGTGGGGGGGCGCCGAAGGTGGGGGAGGGAGGCGGGGGGGGGGGTCTGGGCCGTAGGGGGGGCGCCGGAGGTGGGGGAGGGAGGGGGGGCGTCTGCGCTAGTGGGGGGCCGCCGGAGGTGGGGGAGGAAGGGGGGACGTCTGGGCCGGTGGGGGGCCGCCGGAGGTGGGGGAGGGTGGGGAGGGCGTCTGGGCCGGTGGGTGGGGGAGGGAGGGGAGGGCGTCTGCTGCCGTCGGAGGTGGGGGAGGGAGGGAGGGAGGGAGGGGGGGCTGTCTGGCCGTCTGATGCCGGTGGGGGGGCCACCGCTGTAGCCGGTGGGGGAGGGGGGATTAAAAATTTTGAATTAAATTTTTTATTTAAATAAATTGATTTTTTTTGAATTTTATTAGTTGAAACAAATTATATTTTGTTAGTTTTTTAGATTTATTTTTGATGTATTATGTACTTCATTTAATTGAAGACATTTTAAATTTAAATTTAAATTTAGTTATACATATATTACAAATAATTTTAATTTGTATTAGATGATTCTATATAAAATTTAATTTGTAAAAAACTTTAAGATTTAATTTATATATATTAAATAATGTATTCATTTTTACATGTTGTATAATTAAATTTATTGTTTAAATTAAAATTTAGTTATAACAAAATTTGTAGATGTAAATTGAAATTACTATGTATTAAATAATGATTTTAATTTAACATGTAGAAAAAAAAATAAGATTTTTTAACATATAGTTTTGCATGTTGTAGAAATAATGATATTATTTTCATTAAACGTTATTTGTAAAAAATATTGTACATTGAATTTACATTTAATCTTATAAATAAAAAAAAATTCACCACAAAGCATCTAGTAGGACGAAGGGAGAGTGCACCTCTTTCCAAAGGAAAGAAATGTTCTCACTCCACCAACTCACCACTAGATGTGATTTTATTGAATATTGGAATTGTAAAGAGTACAAGAGGGGTTAGCATGCCCCTAAGATACAGAGAGAAAAGTAAAGATGGTACAATCTAAACTCGCCGAACACGAATGTTCGGAAATCGTGAGACATCAGCTTTAAGATAACCTCTGGCCAATATAGGCAGCTCTCTCCTTGACAAAAACTCATAATTATATCCAATACTCGTAGCGTGCTTTGCCAATGAATCGGCTAACTGATTAGCTTCCCTGTAAATATGGACTAAAGGGCATTGGAATGAAGTAAAGAGATCTTGAAGATGCTTCCACCATGGGAGAAAAGACCACGGTGGGATTCTTTTGCCTTTAAGTAGTTCAGCCAATGCCATGGAATCTGTATATATAATAGAATGAGGAATGCTATGAAGACGAGCCAACCTAAGACCATCAAGCAGAGCTCTCCCCTCTGCCACCATGCTTGAGCCATAACCATAATAGTATGAGAAACCTAGCAACAGATTGCCTCGGGTGTCTCTAAAACAGCCACCACCTCCGGATAACCCAGGATTTCCCTTACTTGAACCGTCTACATTAAGAGAATAAGCCACAATAGGAGCCTGCCAGCATACTGTGAATGCTTGAAGAGTTTTGTATTTGATGATTAAGCCCATGTCATGGATATTCTGCAATAGATATCAACTGGGTCCCTGTTTAAAAGTAATCTGCCAAATCACTTGCATGGCATCCTCTTGTATATGCAGCGCGATTCTAGCAGGATTAGTCTTAATTCCCTCAAATCTGCTTCGGCATCTTTGCTTCCAGATTTCCCAAATAATAAGCACAGTCATTAATATGTTGATATAACCATGCGGATTAGATATGGCAGATTCACTAATGATCAACTGTAATCTACTGTTGATGGAGGAAATATTCATGTAAGGACTGTCAACAAGGTTGCTAAACTTTGTCCACAAAAAGGAAGCTAGATCACTGCTAATAAAAAGATGATCCGGGCTTTCAATAGAGGAAGAGACCTGACAACAATTGTAGCAAGATGCTAATTGAATGCCACAGTTCTGTATTCTTTCATCAACAGGAACTGCATGATTGAGCAATTTCCAGTAAAACAGTGAGGCTCGAGGGGGATAGCTTTGGTGCCAAAGCTTTGCTGAATGAGCATTAACATGTTGCCCTTTAATATAGCTATATGTGGATTTGAAGTCAAATTTGCCCGATCTGATAAATGACCGTATAGGGATGTCTTCTCCTTCTTCAATCACATATTTGGATAACTCAGTTCTCAGATTGGAATCAGTGATCCTCTGCCATATAGGGTGTTGGGGATTTGCCAAAGCTTCTTGAACTGAACAGTTTTCTGCTTGAGAAATTACCTGAAATTGAAAATTGTCTTGTAGAGATATTCCCTTATACCATGTGTCTTTAATGAAATTGGTGATAGCACCATTGAAGACAATTTTCCTCCTACCAGCCAAGAGGATCGATCTAGCTTTTTCAAAGTCTCTGATTTTAATTCCAGCAGGAAATGGAGACTTGCAATCTGAGATGTGCTGACCATGAATGTATTTCATCCTGATAAGTCTAGCCCAAAGAGAGTTGCTATGGAGAGAATTCCATAATTGTTTGACCTGAGAGCATTGCTGAATATCCAACAGTCTTCGTATGCCCAGCCCACCCTCTGGATGGGGGTAGCATACTTTATCCCATGATACCCAATGTTTCCTGAAACCAATCCACACAGGCACCATTGGTGGATCAGCTTCGAAATTAAAATCAGGGGTCCAGCGAAAGAACCGGAACAGAAAACCTTTTATATACAGATTTTTCTGTATGAGGAGCTTCAAAAAATCCGCCTCATCATCAAATCGAAGAAGAATGTGCCTCAAATTTAGTTTGCTGATGACAAACCCTGAAGATATTCCCAACCGCTGCATGTGGACGCACTAAAATTCGCTTGTTCAGGTGGTTTGGTCTATTCGGGAATGGTTGATTCATCTATTAAGTGCGTGGGCGTGCCAGTCACAAAGTGACAATTTATTCAGGCTCCGAGGAGCCCACGGTGCGCTCGACCTGACTTCGTCAGACGATTGTGTGGTTCATGTCGGGACCAAAACCCGCCGTGCCATAAAGGTCACGACGTCATTTACATCCCCCATACGAGGGAACACCCTTGATTAATCGCCGGGATTCAGAATCACATGGCCAAGAAATCAATTGCATGGAAGGTCTATTACGGGATATTGAAATCCTCGTACGAGGGCGAGAAGAAAACCATTCGAGATCATGTCGGTCGTGTATTGACCATTTAATGTTCGGACGAATGTCCGGCTCGAGAAAATCGCGGTTGTCGCAGGAAAACCGGAAAGCATGTATGCCAAGATACGGCAAATCTATTGTTCGGGAGAGCGGAGAACGTTCGGCTAAACCTCGGTCAGAGAGGTCAGAAACCAATAAATATGTTAGCCTGATGCAAGAGCAAGCTGCGACCATACTGCGGTGGGCCCCCCGCGGTCGAAACAAGACTTGCATGAGCGTCATTAGTATTTTCGGTGCCAAGGGGCAACGAGGGAATATCCCTTGAATCGGCTGAAAAGCCATGTGTCTAGGGAAGCGGACGTTCGAAACGTGTCGGTCATTCGGGAGACCGTTTAATATTCAGACGGGTGTCCGGCTTGAGAGTATCATAATCGTCGCAGGAGGACCTGGAACATATGTATGCTGTGATACGGCAAATACATTATTCCAAGACACTGAAAATATTCAGTTAAATCTCGATTAGTGTAGCAGGAAATTAGCGAATTTATTGGCCCGGTGCGAGATCGAGTCGGGACCATACCGGGGGCGCCTCCCGCGGTCCAAATGGGGCTTGCGTGGGCATCATTAATGTTCCCGGTGCCGGAGGGCAACGGGGAAGAGTCCCGAGACTAGATTCCAAAACCCAAAACATGTTCGAAGGAAGCGAGCTATAGGCCGAGGGCGTGGGTCAGATAATGACCATAATCGGGACGGACCCGAGGTCCAAGCACAGCCCACAAACGCCTTATTGATATTCCTGTATATAGGGTCCAGGGATGACGGGAGCCGTCTCTTTCTATTCCGATTTTTGTCGGTCACTTGCGGACCACTTGAAGGTACGGCGTAGCCAGGCACAACCCCGTATAAATGTATGCCGAGTTCACGGTAATTTCAGTGAAAGAGCGGGAATGAATCCCAATAGGAACGGGTCGGAATTGATGAACTATTGGCCCGGAGCAACGCCGGATTACGACCATGTCGGGATGGGGGCCATCGGCCATGTCGGGCATTCACGGGCCTTTTCATGTTCGGACGCAAGTCCATAATAGAAACGCGGCGAAAATCGAGGTGAACCCGTTCAAATATCTGCCGCATGCACGGTAATTTTAATGATGGCTCGGAAGGGATCATGGGCGAGAAACGAATCCGGTCTGATTTGAATGTCGGCCCGAGATTAGGTCGGAGCCTGGCCATGTCGGAATAACTCCCAAGACTCGGGTCCGACCTGAGAGGGCGGCGTTGTTGTTCCTCTTGCGTCGGGCCACGGGGAGAGATGGGGTTGCAATGTGGGCCCCGACATCCTTTTTTATTTGGGATTTTCTTAGTTATATGTTCCTATCTTTCCTCTGCCGTTTATTACTTCTTCATGCATTTCATCCCGAATGATTTCTCTTCTTTTATTTATTACTATTATCATTATTTTCTAACCCCCTCCTTTTACTATCGTTATCACTGCTACACATTTGGAGTCCTTTAATTAGCATAAGTTTCATTAATTCATTTGCTACTGCTGTTGTTATTATCATGCTATGCATATGTATATATATATATATATATATATACACATATATAGTGTACCGGCGAAGGGAGATGGATGTACCGCTGGGGAATGGGGTGTACCGCTGGGTGCAAAGAGGGGTGTGCCGCTGGGGGTAACAAGGGTGTACCGCTGAGGGTAATGAGAGTGTACCGCTGGGGCTAAGCAGGGGTGTGCCGCTGGGGGTTAGGATGGGGCGGTAGAGTGTGCCGGCGAAGGGCCAGATGAGTGCACCGTTGAAGGCGCTGATGGAAGTGTGCCGGCGAAGGGGAGAATGAGGTAGTGGGAGAGGGATGAAGGTGTACCGGTGAAGGTTATCGGAGTGTGCCGCTAGGGTCACAACAAAGCGCGTCGGTGAAGGTTGGGATCTTCTATTATTTGTTTTTAAGGCTTTTCTTTTCTTCTTTTATTGATTTTATTAAGTTTGCATGGGTTTCTTCTTTTCTTCTCTTGATTAATTTTCATTCTTTCTTTTGTGAGGGCGGATGTTCAAGTTGTTTAGTTGTCGTTCGATTCGGTCCTCTTTGAATTGATTGCGGTTCCATTTGCTTTGGTTAAGGCATTTCACCGTTGTTCTTTTCGTTTGTTTGTTGCTGTCTTTTATCTTTTAAATGTGTGGCTATTCCATTTATTTGTTGCTTCCTTTTGTCTTTCAATATGTTATTGTTTCTAACAAAAATTCGACAGCATCTCCCCTTGACCCGAGCGTAAGGGAGATACAGGGAACGCGCCCACATGGAGTGGCGGAACCCGACAACTGGAGGTGGGCGCCCGAGAGCGGAAACACCATAATAAAACTTCGGAAAACTCGGAGGGGACGACAGAGAGGAAACACGGGGCTAATGCAACCTAAGGGTACCCTGACTGGCAGGGAGAGGGCCAGGTGTGCCGGGTAGAGGCAGGCCAAAGGTGTGCCGCTGGGGCTGGGCTGGGGCGTACCGCTGGGGCACGGCTAGGGTGTGCCGCTGAGCACAGTTGGGGTGTGCCGCTGGGGGGCCGACGGCTGGGGGTGAACGAAGAGGAAAACGCCCGACAGGAAGTAAACCCCAAGGAAGGGAAGAAAAGAAAGGGGCGTGAAACACCTAAGGATGTAAACCCGGAAGAAATGCGTCGGAAAGACGTCCGAAGAGATATTGCAAGCCCTCTACCTTTATTCACGCAAGAGGAGTGCCCCAAGGGGGCTAATACATGGCGACGGGAAGGAAAACAAGGGGACAAAGAAATAAAGAAAGAAGACACAATGGGGGCATGGACTCCTCCCCTCCCGGACTTCACTCTCTCTCCTCACTCACTCTCCTTCTCTTCCTCTCTTCACACGGGCGGTGGTGGACGGGATAGCAACGGGGGAGCCGGAGCCTCCCCTCTCCTTCTTCTCTTCTTCTTCTTCTTCTTCTGCTCTTCGCGCAGACGGCGGTGAACGGAGCAGCAGGAGGGGGGGGGGCAGAGCCTCCCTCCTCTTCTTCTTTCTCTTCTTCTCTTCCCTCTTCGCACAGACGGCGACGGTGGCTGGAGCGGTGGGGCCTCTCCCCTCTCTTCCTCTCTTCCCTCTTCTTCTCTTCTCGTCCTCTTTTGCTCTTCTTCTCTTCTGCTCTTCTTCTCTTCTCCTTCTTCTCTTCTGCGTGTATCTGTCTGTGTGTGTATGCCCTGTGGACGCACTAAAATTCGCTCGTTCAGGTAGTTCGTCTATTAAGTGCGTGGGCGTGCCAGTCACAAAGTGACAATTTATTCGGGCTCCGAAGAGCCCATGGTGCGCTCGATCTGACTCGGTCAGACGATTATGTGGTTCGTGTCAGGACCAAAACCCGCCGCACCATAAAGGTCACGGCGTCATTTACATCCCCCATACGAGGGAACACCCTTGATTAATCACCGGGATTCAGGGCCTCATGGCCAGGGAATTAATTGCATGAAAGGTCTATTACGAGATATTGAAATCCTCGCGCGAGGGCGAGAAAAGAAAAAAAAATATTCGAGATCATGTCGGTCATGTACTGACCATTTAATGTTCGGACGAATGTCCGGCTCGAGAAAAGTGCGATCGTCGCGGGAAAACTGGAGCATATGTATGCCAGGATATGGCAAATTTATTGTTCAGAGGAACGGAAGACATTCGGCTAAGCCTCGGTTGGAGCGATCAAAAACCAGTAAATCTGTTGGCCCGGTGCAAGAGCAAGCTGCGACCATACTGCGGTGGGCCCCCCGCGGTCGAAACAAGACTTGCATGAGCGTCATTAATATTTCCGGTGCCAAGGGGCAACGAGGGAATATCCCTTGAATCGGCTGAAAAGCCATGTGTCTAGGGAAGCAGACGCTCGAAACGTGTCGGTCATTCGGGAGACCGTTTAATATTCGAACGGGTGTCCGGCTTGAGAATATCATAATCGTCGTCGGAGGACCTGGAACATATGTATGCCGTGATATGGCAAATACGTTATTCCGAGACACTGAAAACCCTCGGTTAAATCTCGGTTAGTGTAGCAGGAAACTAGCGAATTTATTGGCCCAGTGCGAGATCGAGTCGGGACCATACCGGGGGCGCCTCCCGCGGTCCAAACGGGGCTTGCGTGGGCATCATTAATGTTCTCTGTGCCGGAGGGCAGCGAGGAAGAGTCCCGGGACTAGATTCCAAAACTTAAAACGTGTTCAAAGGGAGCGGGCTATAGGCCGAGGATATGGGTCAGACAGTGACCATAATCGGGACGGACCCGAGGTCCCAGCATAGCCCACGAAGGCCTTATTGATATCCCCATGTGTAGGGTCCAGGGATGACGGGAGCCGTCCCGTTCTATTCCGATTTCTGTCGGTCACTTGCGGACCACTTGATATTCGGACAAGTGTCCATATCGAAGGTCCGACGTAGATAGAAGCAACCCCGTACAAACGCACGCCGAGTTCACGGCAACTTCAATGAAAGAGCGGGAACAAATCCCATCAGGATGAATCCGATTTGACAGGCTATTGGCCCAGAGCAATGCCGGGTTACGACCATGTCGGGGTGGGAGCCGTCGGCCATGTTGGTCGCTCACGGGTCTTTTCATGTTCGGACACGGGTCCGTAGTAGAAACGCGGCGGGAATCGAGGTGAACCCGTTCAACTGTCTGCCGAACGCGCGGCAATTCTAGTGGCGGCTCGGAAGGGATCCGGCCTAAGAAATGAGTCTGGTTTAGTCGGAATGTCGGCCCGGGGCGAGGTCGGGTCATGGCCATTTCGGGATAATTCCCAAGACTCAGGCCCAACCCGCAAGGGCGGCATCATTGTTCCTTCGGCACCGGGTCACGGGAGAGACGGGGCTGCGACATAGATTTTACCATTTTCTTCATCTGGGCTTTAAATTATGTGCATATATATATTATCACTTATTTCCCTTTTATGTATTTATTCTGGATGATCTCTCCATTTTGTTTATTATTATTACTATTATATTTTCCCTTTCCTTTTTTCCTATCATTATTATTATTTCACATTTTTTTCATATATATATATATTCAGGTTTATTTATTTATCATAATTTTTATTAATTTATTATCATTATCATGACATGTCTATATATGTTTATATATATTTATTTTGGAAGGAAAAGTGGGCCGTCGGGGGCAAAAAGGGGTGTACTGCTGAAGGAAGGTAGGCAGAAAAGCGTGCCGGCGAAGGGCTCGAGACGTGTGCCGTTGAAGGGCTTGAGGAGGGCGTACCGGTGAAGGCCTGAAGGAAGTGTACCGCTGGGGCGATGGCTGGAGAGAGTGTCGGTGAAGGAGGGGGATAACATAAAGTCTGTACGTTCCTCAGCCTAAAGTCTATACATTGTCTATTCAACCAGCACACAAAGTCTATACGTCCTTTAGTCTAAAGTCTGTACATTACGGCTCAAAGTCTATACATTATCCATTGGCTGCAGTCCAAAGTCTATACATTATCTGTTGGCTGCAGCTCGAAGTCTATACATTGATAACCCCAAAGTCTATACGTTGCAGCTCAAAGTCTATACATTGGCCAGCATTCATCAGCTCAAAGTCTGTACATTGGCCAGCATAAAGTCTATACATTGCAGCTCAAAGTCTGTACATTGTCCATTGGCTGCAGTTCAAAGTCTATACATTGTTTGTTGGCTGCAGCTCGAAGTCTATACATTGATAACCCCAAAGTCTACACGTTGCAGCTCAAAGTCTATACATTGGCCAGCATTCATCAGCTCAAAGTCTGTACATTGGCCAGCATAAAGTCTATACATTGCAGCTCAAAGTCTGTATGTTGTCCCTTGGCTGCAGTTCAAAGTCTGTACATTGCAGCTCGAAGTCTATACGTTGTCCATTGGCTGCAGTTCAAAGTCTATATGTTGGCCAACCCACAGTCTGTACGTTGGCCAACTCAAAGTCTATACATTGTTCAGCTCAAAGTTTGTGCATTGCATCTCAAAGTCTGTACATTGCAGCTCAAAGTCTATACGTTGGCCATTGGCTGCAGTTCAAAGTCTATACATCATAGCGCAAAGTCTACACATTGGCCATACTTCATTGTTTGCATTTATACAATTCCTCATGCAAAGTTTGTACATTGCTCATTGCTGTGTTCGTGCATGAATCTGCCAAGTCTACACGTTATGGTCCGCTTCAGGGAGACGGTGGAAGAAGAGGTGAGACAGGGAGATAGATGAGGGAGAGACAGAGGGTGTACCAGTGAGGGGGAGAGAGTGTGATGGTGAGGGAGAGAGTGTACCGGTGAGGGGGGAATGGAGTGTGTGCCGGTGAGAGGGTGAGTGGGTGAGGAAGAGTGTGCCGGTGAGGAGCCAAGCAGGTGTGTCGTTGAAGGGCTGATAAGGTGTGCCGCTGGAGGGTTGACCAGGTGTACCAGTGAAGGCTGGAACATGCGTGCCGACGAAGGCCCACTCCTCTGCTACTTATTTTTAAGGCTTTTCTTTTCTTCTTTTCTTTGAGTCTTGAGTAGTTTTATACAAGTCTTTCCTCCTTCTTCTTGCAATCTGTCGTTGTTCTATTCGTTTGATGGTTCTATTGTCTTTTGATATGTATTTATTATCCCATTCGTTTGTTGCATCATTTTGCCTTTTAACGTCTCGTTATTTTCTATCAAAAATTCGGCAGCATCTCCCCTTGACCCGAGCGTAAGGGAGATAATGGGAACGCGCCTACATGGAGTGGCGGAACCCGACAACTGGAGGTGGGCGCCCGAGGGCGGCAACACCTTAATAAAACTTCGGAAAACACTGGAAAACAGCGAACCGAAGACTTCTAAGCCTGGACAGGGTGAACTGGGGGTTAGCCAAGGCGTACCGGCCACGAACGAGCACAGGGTGCTTGAGGGGTGTACCGGGCTAGGGAGAGGCCAGGCGTGCCGCTGAGGCACCAAGGGGGAGGCGTACCGCTGGGGGCTGCTATGGGTGTGCCGGCCAAGGTACCGGAAGGGTGTGCCGCTGGAGGAAAGTGCAGGTGCACCGGATAGGGCTCCAAAAGGGGTTGGCCTGTTAAAGGGGCAGGGTGTTAGGCCGATCAAACCCACAAGGACTTTCGGCAAGGGGGAAAAAGGTTCAAAGGGGCAGGCATAGGTGAAGGCACTGGGCTTTACGGGAGGAGGTTCGTGACCTCAAACCATTCAAGATGGTGCCGTATCCGGAGTAAATCGTCGGCATGAGGGATGAACGCAAACACCGGGAAGCGAAGGGAAAGACGACCAAACGCATTGTGGTCCAAAACAACGAGACAAAGAGAAAACCCACTGAGGGGGGGAAGATCTTTATTAATGGGGAGACAAAGGGCCGTAGCCACCAGTGTACATCACAAAGCATGCTCGAGCTAAGGGTATGGGCAAGAAAGAAAACTAAATAACTAAAGAACAGAGAGGTGGGAAAACAAAGAACAAAGAGAGGAGGAGGTGTTGGGGATCGAAGCAGGGACGATCGTCCACCGCTCTTTCTCCCACCTTCCCCTACTACATCAAGCCCTCTCTCTCTCTTACTCTCTTCTCGTTGCCTAGTGGCTGTCGGTAGACTCCACGCCGGAGCCTCTCCCTTTTCTTCTCTCTTCTTCTTCTTCTCGTATGCAACTCCGTCTATTCGTCTCTGCCCGTGGGTCTCTTCTCCGTGTCTCTCTCCCTTTTCTTCGCCGGAATGGGAGTGGTTTTATACTCCCAGCAGCGGGAGCCCTCGAGCACGGCAGTCGGAGGCGGGAAGCGGCTGGTCATGATGGGGTTTGACTTTCCCCATCCTGGATGTCAGGGGAGTAGATTGCGTGGCCCAACCTTTGGTTGACACCTTGGACAGCTCACTGCGCGCCAAGGATGCGTAGGGTATGGGGGCCACGTCGCTCGGCTGTTGAAAAGCCTTCACGTTGTGCCGCTGGCGGGCTCAAGAAGTGTGCCGCTGGGAGGGCCAAAGGCCGTGCCGTTGAAGGGCTGCCCAAGCGTGCCGTTGAAGGGCTGCCCAAGCGTGCCGTTGGAGGGCCTGAAATAGTGTAAGGCTTGAAATAGTGTGCCATGGAAGACTTGAAATAGTGTGCCATGGAAGGCTTGAAATAGTGTGCCGTGGAAGGCTCGAAATAGTGTGCCGTTGAAGGCCCGAAATAGTGTGCCGTGGAAGGCTCGAAATAGTGTGCCGTTGAAGGCACATGGGGCGTGCCGTTGAAGGCTTGCAGGGCGTGCCGCTGAAGGCCATTGGGGCGTGCCGTTGAAGGCCTGCAGAGCTTGCCACTGGAGGCCATTGGGGCGTGTCGTTGAAGGCCTGCAGGGCATGCCGCTGAAGGGCGTTGGGGGTGTGCCGCTGAAGGCCAAGGGCGGCACGCTGAGAGGGGCCAGTGGCGTGCCGCTGAAGGGCCTTGGGCGTGCCGTTGAATGGCTAAATGGGCAATTTTGAGCCTGTTGTGAGCACGAGTTGTGGCCCGTTTGATTTTCTTCAAGGCCCATGGATTGTGGGGCTCTTGGTGGTTGATTTCTCTTCACTGTCGTGACTCTGGAGACGGCTTCACGGCAGTGTGCATATTTGGGGAGTCTGGGTGACTAGTCTCTCCGGGGTTTCTTCACTTGGTGCCGTTGTTAGTGCTGGGCCGAGTAGGACATCTGGGTGTGTAATTTTTGGTGTCCACAAATGCCCCCCACCCACGGGTAGCGCAGGCGAAGGATGAGCCGGGCGGTGCCCGTGGGTGTACTGGTCTCTTTTTCTCTTCGTCGGTGACGACAGGGTGTCGGGAGCTGACCCGGTTTGTTGGTCTCTTTTTTTTTTTCGTCAGTGCCGACAGGGTGTCGGGAGCTGACCCGGTTTGTCGTCTCTTGGTCTCTTCGCCAGTGCCGACGGGGTGTTGGGAGCTGACCTGGTTTGTTGGTCTCTTTGTCTCTTCGTCAGTGCCGACGGGGTGTCGGGAGCTGACATGGTTTATTGATCTCTTTGTCTCTTCATCAGTGCCGACAGGGTGCCGGGAGCTGACCTGGTTTGTTGTCTCTTCGTCAGTGCCGACAGGGTGTCGGGAACTGACCTGGTTTGTTGATCTCTTTGTCTCTTCATCAGTGCCGACAGGGTGTCGGGAGCTGAGCTGGCTTGTCGTCTCGTGGTCTCTTCGTCAGTGCCGACGGGGTGTCGGGAGCTGACCTGGTTTGTTGGTCTCTTTGTCTCTTCGTCAGTGCCGACGGGGTGTCGGGAGCTGACATGGTTTATTGATCTCTTTGTCTCTTCATTAGTGCCGACAGGGTGCCGAGAGCTGACCTGATTTGTTGTCTCTTCGTTAGTGCCGACAGGGTGTCGGGAACTGACCTGGTTTGTTGATCTCTTTGTCTCTTCGTCAGTGCCGACAGGGTGCCGGGAGCTGACCTGGTTTGTTGTCTCTTGGTCTCTTCGTCAGTGCCGACGGGGTGTCGGGAGCTGACCTGGTTTGTTGATCTCTTTGTCTCTTCATCAGTGCCGACGGGGTGTCGGGAACTGACCTGGTTTGTTGATCTCTTTGTCTCTTCGTCAGTGCCGACGGGGTGTCGGGGGCTGACCTGGCTTGTTGTCTCTTGGTCTCTTCGTCAGTGCCGACAGGGTGTCGGGAGCTGACCTGGTTTGTTGGTCTCTTTGTCTCTTCATCAGTGCCGACGGGGTGTCGGGAACTGACCTGGTTTGTTGATCTCTTTGTCTCTTCGTCAGTGCCGACGGGGTGTCAGGGGCTGACCTGGCTTGTTGTCTCTTGGTCTCTTCGTCAGTGCCGACAGGGTGTCGGGAGTTAACCTGGTTTGTTGGTCTCTTTGTCTCTTCATCAGTGCCGACGGGGCGTCGGGAACTGACCTGGTTTGTTGATCTCTTTGTCTCTTCGTCAGTGACGACAGGGTGCCGGGAGCTGACCTGGTTTGTCGGCCTCTTTGTCTCTTTTTTTTTCTTCTCTCTTTTCTCTTCTTCTCTTCTTTTTCTTCTCTTCTCTTTTGCTATCTTCTTTTTTTTCCTTTTCTCTTTTGTTGTTGTTTCTTTTTCTCCCTTCTCTTCTTCTCTTCTTTTTTTTTCTCTTCTTTTTTTTTTGAAGAACTTCGAGTGGCTGCTGGCGTGGATGCCAATGATATAAGAGCTGTCGACGCAGCGGCCGATGATTGAAAGCTGTTGGCATGGGAGCCAATAATTGAAAGGCTGTCGGCCTGAAGGCCGATAATTATATAGCTGTCGACTCAGGGGCCGATGAGGGAGGCCAAAATAGCCATGGCTGGAAGCGGGCTGCGGGGAGCCGAAGTTGGGAGATTAACGGGCCACGAGGGCAAGAGGTAGGCCATGGGGGCCAAGATTGGGCTCTACGAGCTGGTGCTAGGAAAGTAGGCTTCGATGGCCGAAATTGAGTTTATTATACACACCTTTTTATTATTTATTATTTTTATTATTATATTTCCCTTTATTCAAGCATGCAAGCATTCATTAGGAGGCATAACATAAATATAAGTAAGGCAGCTCCCCCTATGGGGGATAGGATAGGGACATCGCCCGTAATTCGTAGATGCGGTGCGGGCCGCGAGGCACAATTGAGGGGTGGTGCACCCGGCAAGAGGATATCGCACGTCTTTCATGCATAGCCTAAATTCACACATTTCACCCAAAGCAATTCTCTGTGGCGTGGCAGTGCAAATGTGTGAGCAAAGAGCCCTGACCAAAGGGATATGCAGGTTTTCCTGGTGACACTCGAGGATCACTCTAGCACCTGCACATTAGTTCGAGGCTTTCGACTGTCGGTAGCTTCACACAGCCCCCATCTGTTTATTTTGGTAGCGGATTTCACCGTTCGGCGCAAGTCTCCTCATGTGTCTCAATGGGGATTCTCGGCTACTAAGATTCGTCCTTATTGTGATTCTATTGGGGATTCCACCGTTTGACGCGAGTTTTCTCATATGTCTCAATGGGGATTCCCGGCTAATAGGTTTTATCCTTATTGTAATTCGTTTCACCATTTCGCACGAGTCTCCTCATGTGTCTCAATGGGGATTCCCGGCAACTCGGATTCACGTTTATCTCTCTTTTTTTTGCATCATTTTTTCCTTTCTCTCTCTTTTTTTGTTTTTTTTTTGTTTTACAGTGGGGGTAGGCAGCTTTTTCCTCACGATTACCTTTCACGCGAGTGCATGAATTCAAGCATCCGTAGAGTGCTAAGAAGAAATTCAGGCAATCCCTATAGATAAAGCTATTGAACACGCTACGTGCTAAGTGTGGGAGCGTTGTCTCAGGTTATTTTGTGAGTTGGGCTTAGCGATTCAGACATGACTCTTCCCCTTGACGTGTGCACCCGCCATAATTGGGTTCCCTTCGAGCGCGTGTCATGACGCCCGTGCATCCGGAATCGGGGCGATATTATTTAGTAAGGAAACACGGTCCTAGAAAATTCCAAGGAGGTGTATTATTCTATATTAAGCAAACATGCAAGCAGGGCAATCATGCATTCTCTCTTTTTTTTTTATTTTTTTTCTTTTTGCGTGTCTGTTTTATTATTTTTTTTGTTGTTGTTGTTTTTTCCATAAGAAAATATTGTTGTTACGTATAAGCGTAGTGGTAGTAAAGGTATTAGAGAAGCAGACCACGAACGGCTGAAAGGGTATTAGGGAAGCAGGCTATAGAACCCAAGGGACATTAGGGGAGCGGGCCATAAGGGCCGAAATTGGGAAGCGGGCTGCAAGAGCCGAAGTTATGGGAAGCGGGCCGCGAAGGCCGAATCCTGGGAAGCAGGCTACGAGAGCCGGACTTGGGAAGTAGGCCACGAGGGCCAAAGGGAAGCATGCTACGAGAGCTAGAGTTGGCGAGCAGGCCATAAAAGCCAAGGGGAAGCAGGATACGAGAGCCAGAATTGGGAAGCAGGCTATAAAAGCCAAAGGGAAGCAGGCTGCAAGAGCCAAGGTTGGGGAAGCAGGCCACGAGGGCCAAAGGTAAGCAGGCTGCGAGAGCCAAAGTTGGGGAGCAGGCCACAAAAGCCAAGGGGAAGCAGGCTACGAGAGCCAGAAGCGGGAAGCAGGCTATAAAAGCCAAAGGGAAGCAGGCTGCAAGAGCCAAAGTTGGGAAGCGGGCTGCAAGAGCCGAATTCTGGGAAGCAGGCCGTAAAGGCCAAATTCTGAGAAGCAGGCTGCAAGAGCCAAAGATATTGGGAAGCGGGCTGCAAGAGCCGAGATTATGGGCAGTAGGCTACGGAAGCCAAATCAGGGGAGCATGCTATAACAGCCAAAATTGGGGAGCGGGCTGCAGGAGCCGCAATTATGGGAAGCGGGCCGCGAAGGCCGAATTCTGCGAAGCCGGCTGCAAGAGCCAAAGATATTGGGAAGCGGGCTACAAGAGCCGAAAAGATATTGGAGAGCGCGGTGGGACGGGTGGATCAATCCTGATAGTGGGCCTTGGCCGACACGGCTGAGCCGAAGGGCGTCGGGTAGCAGGGTACGAGAGCAGAGGAGAAGGATTCGTGAAGCTGCGGGTTCGAAGACTACGTATGTCTCATGTCCCTTTTTTCTTCTTCTTCTTTTGTGCGAGGCGACGGGTTCGAAGACCACGTCTACCTCGTGTCTCTTTTTTTTTCTCTTCTTCTTTTGTGGAGAGGCATGCGCGAAGACCATGTTTGCCTCGTGTCTTTTTTTTTTCTCTTCTCTTCTTCTTTTGTAGAGAGGCATGCGCGAAGACCATGTTTGCCTCGTGTCTCTTTTTTTTCTCTTCTCTTCTTCTTTTGTAGAGAGGCAGGTGCAGAGCCCCGTGACTGTTCTTTCTCTTCTTCTTTTATGGGGAGGCGGGTGCAAAGTCCATGTTCGCCTCGTGACTGTTCTTTCTCTTCTTCTCTTCTTCTTTTATGGAGAGGCTGGTGCAAGGACCATGTTCGCCCCGTGATTGTTCTTTCTCTTCTTCTCTTCTTCTTTTATGGGGAGGCGGGTGCAAAGACCGCGTCTGCCTCGTGACTCTCTCTTTTTTTTTTCTCTTCTTCTTTTGTAGAGGGGCAGGTGCGGAGACCATCTTCGCCCCGTGATTTTTCTTTCTCTTCTTCTCTTCTTCTTTTATGGAGAGGCGGGTGCAAAGATCGCGTCTGCCTCGTGACTCTCTTCTTCCTTTTCTTCTCTTCTTTTGCGTGATGAGGTGGGCTCGAAGACCACGTCTGCCTCATGCGTCTTCTTTTCCTTTTCTTCTCTTATTTTGTGTGATGAGGCGGGCTTGAGGACCACTTCTGCCTCATGTGTCTTCTCTTCCTTTTCTTCTTTTCTTTTGTGTGATGAGGCGGGCTCGAAGACCACGTCTGCCTCGTGCGTGTCTTTTTCTTTATTCTGCTCTTCTTTTCTCATTAATACTTCCACACTGGAGTGTATTTTTCTTAATATGCCCCCAGGTTGGGGTGTAGCTTCATTTGGTATGCATCCCCCCTGAGGGGGTGTGTTTTGCCTCTTCGCTTCTGTGCCCCCAGGCGGGGTGTATTTTTTGGCTTCTATGTCCCCAGACCAGGTGGGGTATATTTCTTCTTCAAATACCCCTAAGCCAGGGTGGACTTCTCTTCATATGCCCCTGAGCCAGGGCGTGTTCTTTATAGCTTCTAGGCCCTCGAGGCGAGGTATGTTTCTTCTTCATATGCCCCTGGTACGGGGTGTAGCTCTCTTCAAATGCCCCCAAGACGGGGGTGTATCTTTTGCTTCTTATGCCCCCCCTGAGGCCGGGGTGTATCTTTTGCTTCTTACACCCCCTTGAGGCGGGGGTGTATCTCTTTATGGCTTCTGTGCCCCCGAAGCAGGGTATGTTGTTTTCTCAAATGTCGCTTGGGCGGAGTATATCTTTCTTCTTATGCTCCCAGATCAGGATGTATGTCTCTTTGTTTCTGTGCCCCGGGTCGAGGTAGATACTTCTGCTTCTTACGCGCCAAGGGCGGAGTGTATTTTTGTGCCCCCAGGCCGGGGTAGGTGCTTCTGCTTCTTATGCGCCAAGGGCGGAGTGTATTTTTGTGCCCCTAGGCTGGGGTAGGTGCTTCTGCTTCTTATGCGCACAGGACGGAGTGTATTTTTGTGCCCCCAGGCTGGGGTATGGGCTTCTGCTTCTTATGCGCCAAGGGCGGAGTGTGTCTCTTTCTGTGCCCCTAGGCTGGGGTACATTCTTCATGTTTCTCTTACCCTTTTCGCAGGGCATATTCTCTTGCTTCTCATGTCCCTGGATCGGGGCGTATGTTTCTTCTTCTGACGCCCCTAGGTCGGGGTATGTTCTTTCTTCATGTGCTCCCAGGTCGGGATGTATGCCTCTTTGCTTCGGTGCCCCCGGGTGGAGGTGTACTCTATCTCTTTGCTTCTGCGTCCCCCAGGCGGGGTATGTTTCTTCTTCAAATGCCCCTGAGCCGGCGCACATTCTTTATGGCTTCTATGCCCCCTGGCGGGGTATATTTCTTCTTCAAACATCCCTAAAACGGGATGCATTCTTCTCTTTCTTATGCTCCCGAGGCGGGATGTATCCTCTTCAAATACCCCTAAGCCGGGGCGTGTTCTTTATGGCTTCTATGCCCCCTGGCGGGGTATGTTTCTTCTTCAAATACCCCTAGGCCGGGGTGGACTTCTCTTCATATGCCCCTGAGTCGGGGCGTGCTCTATATAGCTTCTAGGCCCTCGAAGCGAGGTATGCTTCTTCTCCAAATGCCCCCAAGACGGGGGTGTGATTCTTGACTTCATATGCCCCCAAGGCGGAGTGTATTCTTCTCTCCTTACGCTCCCAAGATGGGCTGTAGCTTCTTCAAATGCCCCTAAGCCGGGGCGTATTCTTTATGGCTTTTATGCCCCCAGGCGGGGTATGTTTTGCTTCTTGCGCTCCAAAGGCGGGGCGTATATTGCTTTTTTTTTGTGTGCCCCAAAGGTGGGGTATACTTCCCTTCGAATGCCCCCGAGTCGGGGCGTAGCCGTTGTGAGCGACGTCACGCGGTTCGGAGAAGAGCGGGGAAGAGGAAAAAGCGGAGAGCGCGCGTGCTCCTCTTTTTTGTTTGTTTTGTTTGCTGCAACACAGAAATGAGAGGAAAGAGAGAAGGGGGCACCACGGGAGATTGCTCCGGCGGGGCGAGCGGGACAAGTATGATATAGCAAAATATGGGGATTAAACGGCCATAGCGGGAAGTGACTCGCCGCGACCTCGGGGGGACGGGAATGATGCAAAAATTAAATAACAAGAATTGAAACGGCCATTGGGGAAGTTACTCGCCGCGGCCTCGAGAATATGAACAGAATATAACAGAATATAGAGAAAATATGAGAACAGAAATTTAAACGGCCATTGGGGAAGTGACTCGCCGCGGCCTCGATGATATGAGCAGAATATAACAGAATATAAAGAAAATATAAGAACGGAAATTTAAACGGCCATTGGGGATGTGACTCGCCGCGGCCTCGATGATATAAGCAGAATATAACAAAGCATAAAGAGATCGTAGGAATAGAAAATTAAACGGCCATTGGGGAAGTGACTCGCCGCGGCCTCGATGATATAAGCAGAATATATAACAAAATATAAAGAGAATATAGGAAACAGAAATTTAAACGGCCATTGGGGAAGTGACTCGCCGCGGCCTCGATGATAAGATGTGATCGCCAGGGGCCAAAAGACCCCAAAATAAGAAGGTGATCGCGCCTACCTCAAAAGCGGGAGATGGCGGGTTACTTCTTCCTCTCCTTCCGGCCGGCCGACGGAGAGGGCTTTCCTCGGGTACCCTTGCAAGACAACGACAAATAAATGACAAGTGGATTAGAAAGATGGAGGTGTAGTATTCGAATCCTTGCGATAAAAATAACGAAATGATGGCAAGACACACACCTGGTTGGTGTTATCTTTTAAACCCCTCTCGGACTCGAGTAGGAGGAAAATGAGATGATGGATGTAAGAAGTATAAGAGAAGAGGCCCCCTTGTGAAGGGGGATAGATGATGCAATATGATGAATGTAAAGGACTATGGAGAAAAAGGGGAAGAAAAGGCTTATTGGATGAGCCGAGGGTGAAATCCGGCGGAGCTCCGGCAGCGTGGGGACGACGTGGAAGCGCGGTGGATGAAGACGACCTTCCTCTCGCGAGCGTGAGCACCCGAGAAGCCGGCAGAACCTCCACCTACAAAAGAACCCACGGGTTAGAAAAATGACTCCGTAGCCTCTGGGCTCCGGCAGCCTATCGGATCACTGCTTAGCTCCCCTAGAACTGAGGGGGTGGGCCTCTATTTATAGAGTTCCGGAAGGTGGAGGCGTCCAGGACCCTGGACACCTCCATCAGGGCCGAAATAATATTTTATTCTATTTTTATTGATTTTTTTAGAATACTTTTATGGGGGCGTCCAGGGTCCCGGACGCCTCTAACAGGTCCACCGAAAACCGACGACGGCCGCACGCGGTTTGGCACAACGCGTGGTTTTGTGAGCGGCGCCTCGTGATTCAAAAATGGGCGCGTCCAGTCAGCTGGACGTCTCTAAATTTGGCTTTTTTCACATACGACAAACCGTCGTTCGGTGGCCGGCGCCCGTGAGGGAGTTGATGGAGGCGTCCAGGGGCCTGGACGCCTCCAAAAGTTTATTATTTTGTTTTTTTATTTTGTCTTTTATGCCAAGGCTGGCATTTTTATTATTTTTTTTATTTGTTTTGATGGAGGCGTCCAGGGACCTGGACGCCTCCATTAAAATATATATAATTTTATTTATTTTTTTGTTTTTTATGCCAACTGGCATTTTACACTTATTTTTTATTTTTGTTTTTATGGAGGCGTCCAGAGTCCTGGACGCCTCCATAAATATATATATTTTTTATATTTTTATATTTGGTGTTGGGGCCCTTAGAAAAGAATAAAACAAATTAAAATCATGGGGGCGTCCAGGGGCCTGGACGCCCCCATTAAGACCCACCCGGGTCCTTGGATCGGGCGTCGGTGGCCGCCCGGCAGATATCCTTCTTGGTTCCGGAACCTCCTGATGCGTTCGACTGGTGTTGATGCCGTCCGAATGCCGTGACGAGACGATTCCGGATGCCGAAAAGGGCGGAAGAAGACTCAAGAAAAGGAAGCACTCAAGTGATTCAAAACGCGTAAGCCGTCGCGGGACGTTGTATAGTAATATGAGACTTTCTCAGGAGATGTCAGGAATGGCGTGTCTACAGCTGCCCCGCCTTGGCGTCTGCTTTGCAAGGGAGCGATACGTAGTGGAATGGTATCGAAGTGGAGTGAAATGGAGTGGGAGCGGACTGATAAGTTGATGCCAAGGTGTGATGAGACACGCTTGTGACGTTACTGTTTGGAATCTTTCCTGAAGTTTCAATGAGGCGACCTTGAAGGAGGTCTTTCAAATATTGACGATTGCTTGGACGGAGATCAAATAAGGGAGGGTGAGATGTGCACTCAGGCACGAAAAAGAAGACCAACTTCTCGGTGTGGAAGTACCTGGGTCATAAACCGGAGGTTTCACCTTTGGGGAGCGGTTACCAGCCAATGTGGAAGTGCTGCGGCCAAGGTGGGTCAAAAAGGTAAAGGAATATCTGAGGGTCTGTCCAAACAAGGGTCTCCTTTGGAAGAGCAGCGTAGGGCTGTCTCAAAGAAACTCAGTATTTCATTCAGAGTGGAATATCTCACATTTGTAGGATTTGAAACACAACGGCTTTCACAATCGAATTGCTTGAATGATCTTCCGCAATAAATCAAAGTCCTATATGAATGCATGCTGGGTTTAAAGAAAAATTCAAAACAAACTAAAATAGAAAATAGCCAAGGATAATATTGTCAACTTGTGAAGAACGGGTCAGGATACCGACCCGGTGAGCTGATACTGGGCTGGGGCCCGTTTATCCGCGCACCAACTCACTGAATGGAACCGTCGTCCCCATTCTATCACAAATTGACGGCCTATCCGTACAACCCAAAACTCTTCCGGGATCATCACCGTTTTTGTTGAAGGGGAACTCAAATCCCAGATTCGTTCGGGCCGCAAGGTCCTTGACATGTTCTAGTAGCGTAGGTATCATATACTATGATGCATGACATGGTGGGACCAACCAATGAAAGGTGGGACAGGAGATAGGACAAAGACGTTAGTAAAACCTGCACAGGCCAGCAAAGGTTAGCAACATCAAAAGGTAGCAGAATCGCACCACAGTTCGAAGGAGATCCAGACAAAATCTTGACAATGACCACTGATGTGACATGTTCTGTCCTGTAGCACCCTTCCCTTCCTATAAGAACTCCCCTTCGGCTAGTTCATTCAAATGCACCAAGGTGGGTTTTGGAAGCTCGGGAGAGGAAGGAGAGGAGAATCTAGAGATCTTCAGGATGGAAGGAGAGTCTTCCCGTGTTATGAAGAGGAGCAAGCCTAGCAGCGAGATTAGGCGACTTTCTGACCTCGAGGGTCATCTGAGTGGGACGATCATGTCGCATATGGTAAGCCGACTCTTTTCAAATTTCTGTACGTGAACCTTCTTCTTACTTCCTTCATTTCTTCTTCCTTCCTCTCCCAGCCATATCCACTCTTCCCAGGCCCGAGGAAATTTTCCAAGCTGCCATGGCTTTCAAAGCTGACTTCCAATATCTCCATTGGCATGAGGGCCATACTCTCGAAGTGGCATCTGCAGGGGCTCCTTATTCACGCCAAGCATTACGAGAAGATTCGTATGGACTGGGCGGCTATGGGCGCGCTTGTGGAGGTCTGGCATCCCCAGACCCACACTTTTATCTTCCCGACCTTCGAGGTGACCATCCTCCTCGAGGAGGTGGAACTTTTGCTTGGTCTGAAGAAATTCAAGAGTGACGGGAAGGTGAAGGCTATGCGGATGCTGACACGGGGTACTTCTGAAAGCGTCCTTGGAAGCTTCATGCCGCCCGACGCAGCTAGAAAGGTCCGTACTCAGAAGGGGATCGATCTCCAAAAGCTCGCGGAGTGGGTCATGGATGCCCTGAGAGGGTCACCAGACGATGACTATTTGGAGGGAATCATGAAGGGGTTCACTA
>JAHNEJ010000037.1:0-53926 GCA_022559845.1 Amorphophallus konjac | reverse complement strand
GTTAAGTTTAGAATTTACCTCCAAGGAACCCTCCTTTTGAGCCATGAGACATAGATTAGTAACGATTTTTTCCATGTCTTCTCATGATCGCTTCCTCCTCATCGCTCCATGTAGCCATTATAACCTCGGGTTTCCTTCTTTTTTCTTTTATGAACTTCTTTAGCAACTCCAAACATTCTCTTCTCATGTGTCTTAGACTTTTTGCGCTCGTAATAGATCACCTCATGTTTCTTGCTAAACCCCCCCCCCTTGCCTATAGAGCCCTTCCTCATTTGTTTACTGAAGTTCCTTTGGAAGTTCTTCTTCATTCTAAAAATTTTCTCACTTGATGAGTAATCATTGTAATCTCATCTCCTTTAGACTCATCTTCCTTACTTGACTCTCTAAGACTTGGAGAAGCTTTCAGCATAATAGTCTTCTTCTTCTTGACATCTTCTTCACTTATTTTCACATTTATATTGTAAGTCATGAGTGATCCTATGAGTTCCTCTAGGGATAACATAGATAAGTCCTTGGAGTCTTCAATTACAGTTGCTTTGGTGTGCCAAGATGGGAGTAGAGATCTTAGCACTTACCAATTAAGTATTTGTATATTCCTTTCCTAAGCCCTTCAAACCATTAGTGATTTTCGTCAAGCGAGTAAACATTTCAGATATGGTTTCATCCAGCTTCATCTTGGATAGCTTATAATTGTGCACCATTAAATTAGCCTTTTGTTTCTTTAACTTGAGTGGTTCTTTCATAGATTAGCTTGAGCTTATCCTACATCGTATTTCCACTTGTATACATAGAAACAACGAAGTTGAGAGCACACTGCATAATATTCATAGCATTAAAATTAATCATGGATTGTCTAATTTACTCTTAATCCCATAAGCCCTCGTCCTATGGGAGCTTTTATAATCCCTTTTCCACAACTCTCTAAACTTCATATACTTGTGACCTAAGGAAGACAATCATTTGATTCTTTCAATAAGTATAGTTAGAACTATCAGAAAATAGAGGGCAATGGATAGAGTGACCTTTAAGAGGAATTCCCATGTTTGCCATGGTTTGGATCTCTTAAGGTTGTTAAATCTTTCAATAGAATGAGACTTAGCTCTGATCCTAATTGTTGCCCCAACATAGCAAACTAAGAGGGGGTGAATTGAGTTTGTTTTTTAAAAACTTCACCCAATCTTTGTACACTTAGACAAATTTTAATTTGAACTTTATTTAATGAGATCTATCAATTTTAAAGCAATTAATTAATGAAATGTGGTTCAACCTCAAAGAAGTGATAACAATATGACTTTAAATTGCACATGAAAGAGAGGAACATAAAGAACAATTATACCAAAGAACAGCGAGATTTTTATAGGTTCGGTCTCAACCCTTGAGACCTACGTCCACACCCAACCGTGGGTGAGACTTTATCCACACACTATGCTTAAATCAACCACACACATGGGTGAACAAACACCATACCATGATGCCTTGGGCATCACATACACACACAAAACACACACACCCCAAACTAACTCAAAGATTACACGTTTATCTGCTCTCAATACAATGAAGTCTAGAGAAATGAAAATAGAGAGAAGGATTCAAATAAAACGGATATGAATTGTGGATGAAGCTCCCCCTTAGTAGATGCCACACCTCAACAACCGAAAAGCACGTTGTTGAGCACTTAGGATCATCCTCACCTCCTCCCCATTAATATAGATCACCCATGTTTGCTTAGAGAGGAAGAAAGAAGAGCCCTTCAAGAACACCAAGAGAGTACAAGAGTAACCATCAAATCCTCATTTCTTAGAGTTAGAAGTAGAGAAAACATGTTCTATTTATATCCTAAGAAGTAGCAAACTATCTGTCAATTGTGGGATTAAGAAAGGAAATCATAAAATTCGATCCATAAAGTTATGAAACAATTTTGGACCAAAAACAATCGACCTCTTCTAGGGGGTGGTCCACCACTGCGACTTATGAATATAAATCTTGTTATGTGAAAAACGGTCAACCTCTGGGACCACAGAAAAAATACACCCCTCTTTGGGAAAAATGGTCCACCTCTACCTGGGCAGAGGTCAACCACCTAAAGCAGGGGAGTTTTCCCGCTTTCACCCTTTTTGAATGCTATCTGGTTCTGATTTTTCTCACTCTCAAATTCAAATCTAAATGGGATTTAAGTGGGCCTTTTGGGCCTCTCAAAACATCACAAATTTAAGCATGTTAGTCATGCAAATATTGTTTTTGTAATCATCAAAATTAGGAGGAAATGGACAACAATATATTAGTAACTTTGCACTTCTTTGGAACCACTTTTTAATTGATTGATTTTTTGAAATCAAATTTAAATATTTAAGTTTACAAAATACAAATTTTGGTAGTCGAAAATGATTTTGAGGATTTATTTGGGTAGTTGAGTTAAAAATGTAATTTTAGTTTAGTTGTTAACACATCTGATTAATCACTAATAATAAAGACCCGTACATTTTTCTTCTCTTCTCCTTTTTCTATTCTTTCTCTTTCTCTTCTACTCAAACTCTCCCTCACGTATTCTTTCTGAGAACACTTAAGAAATAGTGTCTACAATTCACACACACACACACACACACACACACACACACACACACACACACACACACACATATATATATAATTATAGTTGGAATTGCCCAATACTTGCCCCTATTATTGTCATAGAAATGGATTCTCACCTATAGTATAGACTTAAGATAATTCTAATTCTCTTTAGGGAAAATCACCTGCATACCCCTAAAAAGTTTAAATTATCACTATACTCGGCCCTACCTTTATGGAATCTACCTGTATACCCTTAAATTCTATTAACTCAAACTGTCGTGCCCCTGGGGTTACATCCGTAGCAGACGACCGTATAATAATGCACATGAAGGGACCATTTTACCCTAGAGTAGAGGACGGTTGTGTGTGAGAGAGAGCATTCATGCCAAGGATGTGGGGAGAGAGTGATGCGAAGAGAGAGAGGGAGGAAGAGAGAGAGAGAGAGAGCGGTGGGGAGGGGGTACCGGAGGGGGTCTTCTCCTCCTACGCTAGTGCAAATAGAAAAGGAATGGGAGGGAGAGAGTGATATAAAGTGAGAGAGAGAGAGAGAGCGGTGGGGAGGGGTGCCAGAGGTGATCTCCCCCTCCAACATAGTCATCCCGCTGTAGATTCTCTAATAAATCCACTTAACCAAAGAAATATTAAGTGAATGAATAAAGCATGAAATAGCACGAGGTGCTAAGAGGAGTGTGTGATCGCCAGAGACACGAGGTCTCAAAAATATAACAATGAAAGCATGGGAGAGATCGCGAAAAATACCTTGGAGTGCGGTTGATTGTAGGTGCTCCTTTCTCTTCAAATCGGCCGGCCGATGAAGAGAGTTCTTTAATTATTACCCTTACAAAAGGAGACACAAACACCACAAAAGAATTGAATTAGAACATGGTGTGTAGCATCAAATTCTATATGTAAAGATGAGTATGAAAATTGTGCAAGAACACACCTTGTGGGTGTTGGCCCTTAAACCCCTATGCAAAAGGGTGGGAGATATATGATGAATGCATGAAAATATGAATAAAAATTAAAGGGAAAGAGTGCAAGAGTTGCACTATGGGGAGATCTCAATATGATGATTGAGGAAAATCAATATAACAATGAAACATGATGCATGTATCATGAACTAATGAAAAATACAAAATAAGGGGGAGATAAGATAGAAAAATCTTGTTTGGTGGCTCTTTTGGCTTGAATGCTCGATGGGGAGAAAGCTTCAAAAGGGATGAAGACTTGAACCGTGAAGAAGCCTCTCCTTAGCCAAGAACAACACCTGCGAAGAAAACAAAAAAAAAATAAAACAGAAGAAGCAGAAGAAGAACGGAGGGAGGAGAGGAGAAGAAGACAGAAGAGGAAGAGGAACGTTCGAATCCGAAGGGGGGAGAAAAGGGGATCGAACCAGGGGAGTCCAAAAAGGGGGGATAAACATGGGCAAGAGTCCAATAAGGGGGAAGGATAAGAATGGGCAAGAGCCCCAATCAAGGCAGGAGTTTAATGAGGCAAGGACTCTCTAGGGAAAGGGCTGCGAAGCCAGCAGATGAAACACGCCCTTGGTCAGGGCGTCAATTCAAGAATTGACGACCTATCAAGGGGCGTTAATTCAAAATACGCCCTGGGTCAGGGCGTCAACTCCCAGATCAATTTTGGAAATAAATATTTCTTTTATTTGGAAATTCTGAAACACACCTCCGGGAGAGGCGTTAATTGAAACACGCCCCAAGGTAGGGCGTGAATTAACATTTTCATTTATTTATTCTTTTTCGAAAAATTGGATAATGCCGGGAATTGACGCCCTCATCTAAGGGCGTCCTTTCATCAAGAAACGTCCCAGATCAGGTCGTGTGTTAAAACACGCCCTTCACCAGGTCACGAATTTATAAAATAGGTAAAATGGGGGAGAAATAGATAAAATGGGGAGACACGCCCTGGATCAGGCCGCGTTTTAAAAACACGCCCCTCTCCAGGGCGTTAATTTTAAAAAGAGGAAAAGGGGAGAAAATCCATGAAAAAACTGGAAAAAAACACTCAAATAAGCTAATTTGAGGGTCAAATGGGGCATTACAAGGTAATATGAGAAATACTCAAAGTAATGTCAATTTTGGCGTGTCTACAGCTGCCCCGCCTTGGCGTCTGCTTTACAAGGGAGCATAGCAAACTGAAAAGTAGATGCCAAGGTGTGATGAGACACGCAATCAACATCACTTGATGAGAATGAAATCAAAAGCTCGAGATAAGCAAATCTCGGGAAATTCATCGAAATCAACAATGTTTGGATAAAATGGGGAGATGTGCACGCGGTGCACGAAGGAGATAAAAAAATGATCAACTTCCAGCGCGGTGGAAGTACCCCAGGTCACAAACCTGTAGATTTCACCATTGGGGAGCGGTTACCAGCCATGTGGACGTGCTGCAGCCAAGGTGGATCAAAGGGAAATGATTAAAAATAAGATGATAAAAATCCAGACAAGGAGCTCTCGAGAAAAGACCCAAAACAGCGACAAATCGAACTGAGGACTCAATTCGGCAATGAAAATCTCATATCGAGAAAGATTAAGATCAATTCAACTCTCAACATCAGCTTATCAGAATGATTTTCCAACAGTTGATTCAAAGTCCTACATGAATGCATGCTGGGCTAAAGGGAAAATAACAAATAAAAATATAATATAATCAAGGATAATATTGTTAAACTGCCCAGACTGGGTCAAGAAACCAATTCTGCGAGCTGATACTAAGCCGAAGCCCGTTTATCCACGCACCAATTCGTAAAAAGGGAACCATCGTCCCCAGTCTTGGACGGCTCAACGGCCTATCCGTGTGACTAAGACTTCTCTGGAATCATCATTGTTTTTGATGAAGGGGAACTCAAATTCCAGATTTACCAAAGCCACAAGGTCCTTGATATAATCTAGTAACATATGTTACATATAGTAGAATGCATACAGGGAGATGGTGATATCAATAAGCATGGGAACTGAGAAATGAGCTGCAAGCACCGTGGGGCTTGGATGATGATGCCCAGTCGGTGGGACCAAGAGCCTCTTCCTCGCTCAAAAATTCATTAGCCAAGATATAACAAACAATGAATAAGGCATTTAATCATAGCATGCATAGCATGAATCAAAGCAACCAATCATAGCATATATCATGAACAGCATAAGTCAAATCATGGCATAGCAAAGCATCATTATTTGTTGTTTGTCATGAGGATGACAATCTGGCTAATCAAGTTTTGGAGTTAAAAAATCAGGATCTGATAATGCCCATCGGCGGAGTAATCAGATGAAACGAGCAGGAGTTGATTGAAAGATTTGGAGATGAATAATCATGAGATATAATAATCAGAATGATATAGGGAGATGATAACCAAAAATGCCCGGGTGGCATGTCATGAGAATATGGGAGAATCAATAATTGATAGCAATGAGTGGAGAGAGGACCCATCCCGTGCTTTTGGTCTCTGCAAAGCTGTTCCTGCAAAACACCATCAGAAAATACAATGCAAATTTTTGGATTTTGGAAATATGCAAATTTTATGAGTTTTGAAATATGCAAATTTTTATGAGTTTTGGAATATGCAAATTTTTATGAGTTTTGGAAATATGAATTTTTGTGAGTTTTGAAAATATTTGAATTTTTATGGAGATTTTTGGAAAATATTTTGAATTTTTGTTGGGATTTTGATCGGGAAATATTCAATTTTTTTGGATTTTGGCTTAGACATTGTTAATGCAGCATCAAAGGGTTGTTTTGAACCACTGGCTAGGGATCCTTGTTCCTTCTCTTTTCGCTAAAACTGCCCAAAGCTGGACGTGCATTGAAAGTGGCATCCTATAACCGACCGTCTTTGATCAACGGTGCCCCTACCAAGGCCATACCTGAGAAACATTCGGTCTTAGAGGGAGAAGAGAAGAATAATTGGAGATAAGCTTTGTGCAGGATGGGAGATATCGGGACTTGAATTCCTTCCAAGGTGTTCCCTTCAAAGAGGTAGTCTGTTGTGCCGGGGCTTTGTGCCTTTGATTTTTAGACCCTTGACATGCATACGACCAGGGTTTTCCCTGCGGGGACTTTGCCACTCTTGTCATGCCATAATTCATACTTGCTTTTATCGAAATTCTGACTTGATTTTCATAATAGCCCTTTTGGCGAGATGTATATCATGAAATTCATATTTAGTTTGGGTCAAGACTGCCCCTATTTGAGACTCCTCTCGTATTGGGGATTACCAAGGTTGGTCATCTCATCCGTCAACCTCTTGCCCCTGCACGTGGCCGAGTAAAGAAGAGAAAAGACTTTCAGATATACTCATGGCATGGCCAAGGTAGCAACGGTGTTTTATCAAAGGAGCCGGCTAAGGACGCCGTGAAGTGTGTGAGTGCCCAGCTAAGGGTTGCTCTTAACAAGCGGGGAGAGAATGTTGAATTCCCAGCGCGGGTTCTTATTAACCAAGGTGCTGCAAAAACAAGCCTAAAGACTCTTTTGAGAATGATTTCAATTAAACAAAAGCTTAAGATAAAGGTTTAAAACACCACTCTTAATCTCGTTAAGAAGCACTTCATTTTGAAAATCATGCGTGAAGTAATGAGGTAATGATATCATATAAATGCATACTTACGCCAATATGTTACCTCGCAACCTTTGTAGAAGCAGCTGTCAGAGGCGAGGTTGATCATCGTGGGATAGTCCTCTTTGGCAGTCAAAAGGATTGGCAGCAAATGATTGAAGTGGCTTAACAAGAAGGAGTGGTGCCAAGACCAGACTCAGACGAATAAGGAAAAAAGAAAGAGAGGCAAGGGCTAGAACTCCCTCACTAAGGTGTGGAGACCCTGATCACATGGAAGGTCTACAGAAGAAGCGGAGAATTAGAAGGAGGAGTGAGGACTAAAGCCTCGAAAGCAGTGAGAGAAAGGGCAGACGCCCAAGGCAGTGGATGTGGAAGAAGTTGGGTCGGACCCAAGATTAGGAATTAGAAGAAGAAATTGATAGATGGAAAGAGGCGGATCTGGAGGGTCCGGAGTTGTGGAGGAGAATCCTGACGGGAGGAATCTGGGGCTCCGGAGGGATAAAATATCGAGGGACACGATGCCCTAGGAAGAAATAGGGAAAAAGATGATGGAAAAGGAAGAAGAAAATGAAGGATGTGATGTCTGGAAGAGTAGAAAGATGAATCGGAAGAAAGATGGAGGGTCCGGAGGTTCCGGAGGAATAAAATCAGGAGGAGATGAAAGGGGCGCATGCCCGAGGGAAAGTCGGAGGTTCCGGAGGAAGAAAGGTGGAAGGGGCGCGATGCCGGAGAAAGTCCGGAGGTTCCGGAGGATAGAATCAGAAAGGGCGCGATGCCTGAGAGGGATAAATTCCTGGAGGTTCCAGGGATAGCAGGAAAGGGACGCGATGCCCCAGGATAGTGGATAAAAAGATGAAGATGAATAAGATGGGAATGCGGAATATCCGGAGGTGCCGGAAGGCGGGGAAGATACGGGTTTGGAAACCCGGAAGCAGGAGGTGCAAATGCATGCAATGGGATGGATGCGATGAATGCAATGAATGCGAATGCAATGGGATGCAAAGAATATGGAGAATATGAAGGGCGAGAGGACGAGGTCCTCCTCCTAACCCTGGGAATGGCCCATGGAAAAGATGTGATAGACAAGAAGGTGGATGAAATAGCGGAAGGCCTTTCGGCACCAAGATAACTGCCCCTCCACGGCAGTGAAAGAATACAGCCAATTGGCCCAATAAAAGGAGTTTCAATAAGTGGCAACCCCCTTTGAAGGCAAAGATCAACAATGTGAGGGAGTTGGAGAGTTGGAACGGGAAGCATCGTGTTGCCCATTGAATGTGGTATATATGGAAAGTTGAGCAAAATGGGCATTCGCCCCTTGTAAGGAATAATGAATTCGGAATTCGGAAATTGGAACAAGGGGTGCCCTGCCCGGCCCTTACACAGCATCAATGCTCGGCATGGCGGCGACTTGGCTTCTTCGACCGTGCTTGGCACAATAACCCGGATTGTCATCCGGCAAATGAATTCTTGAATCTTGAATGGCACGGCCAAATCCTTGCTGCCCGGCTCTTGATCGTCCTCGGCACCTGTGCTTGTAGAAGGCCCCCCATTCCGAGTAGTAAGGGGAGGTGAAGCGGAGGCGGAAGGCTCCATGAATGGTGGAGGCATGATGGAAAGTGTAGGCAAATGGGTGAGCGTAAGCGGAGGTTCAAACACGTCGAGTTTCTCCCTTTGCTCGGAAGCAGTTGGGATTGGCTCGGGTGCAAAAAGGGGCGGATCCTGCTCAGGATTAGCCACGGATAAGGGTAAAGGGTTAAATGGTGGAATAGGCAAAGTGGGTTTTAAAGGGATAATGGAAGGCCGAGGTGGCGGAAATGGGAGGTTAATTGGGGAAGGTTCAATGGTGGGATTAATGGAGGCCGATGGTGTGGAGGTAGATGGCTTAACGGGTGGAGGTTTAATAGTGGAAGGCTTGGGGGAGGCCAGTGTTGAGGAGGTTAATGGTGTAACTGGAGGAGGTGTAATGTATGCGGTGTCAAGGATAGGAGGAGACTTACAATGTGCCGGTGTGGGTGATTGAAGTATCGACCCATCATCGTAACACCAATTAGTCTCATAAATAGGGGTTGGATCAGGGATGGTTTCATCCTGAGCAGGAGGTTCATCAAATGACAGTGGAGGGAGCGGGAAATTAAGAAAACTCGGAAGGGGTGCCTGCGGAGCTTCATCATCATCGTACACTGCCTCGGACTCTTCGAATGCCGGCTCTTGATTGCTTGAAATGCCGAAGTCATAATCATTTCTCCTATCTTTCCATTCTTTCTCCATCTTGGTGATATCATCCAAAGCGGCATGGAGAGGATTGACCGGAGTAGGAGGAGCCATGCCTCTTTTTAATTGTTCCTCCATCAAAGTGATCTTATCAAGCAGAGATTGTTGGAGGGGTGTGACTTGAACAACCGAGGGTTGGCAGGGCCTTGAAGGAGGAGGGGCCGCATAAAAAGGCCGTGGAGGTGGATTAATGGGCCGACCCGTAGAAGAACTCGGATGGGCCGGATTGCAATGAATAAATGGGCCTTGGGGCCGTGAGGGAGGAGGAATAGAAGGAGGCGGGTGATGGGCCACCCGAGTAGAATGAACAGGAGGAGATGGGTAATGGGCTACCCGATCAGGATTGGAAGGAGGAGGTGGGTGATGGGCCACCCGTGTAGAATTGGAGGGAGATGGGTGATGGGCCACCCGAATAGAATTGGAAGGAGGTGGGTGATGGGCTACCCATATAGAATTGGAAGGAGGGAGAGATGCATGAGATGTACCCTCAACGGCAGCCTTAAGGACTTGGATCTGTTGAGGGGTAAGATGATCTAACGCATGAATGATCTGGGAGACTTTCTCATCATTGGGACGAGAGGATCCCGAGGGAGTAGTGGCTCGAAATTGAGTTGAAGGACTATTGGATTGGACATTGCCCATGGGTCGGGCATGACCATAAGAATGAGGGCGTGGCCCTTTGAAAGAATGGTGAGAATTTTGATGAACATGTTGAAATTGAGGGGGATAGGATGTGCTAGGTTGATCACCCTCATGAATTGAATTAAACATGTTATTTTATTTATGGTAAGCCATTATTCAATCAAAGTAATGTGCAAACAATTTGCAAAGAAACACACAAGTTGGAATGGTTACCTTGATTTTTATTTGTTTAAACCTTGGTGAATTAATGAATTTTTATCAAAGTTTTGAATGATTCACACAAGGGGAGGAAACCTAGTTTCAATATGGTTAGAACTCCAATGCCAACTAGGAACCCTCTCTCACCACGTATATGGGCAACTAACTCGGGACTTCAAAAGGGTACAACCTGCCCGGCGTCCGTGAGGGAATCCACGGGTGCGGGGACTTACGGAGGCTTGGAAAAGGGATTTCTAGTCCAAAGAGACGGAATGCTCAATGGAGGGTCGTCCCGATTCCAAGAGGGTGTGTGGATCCTAATGAAGAGGAGGGGGCTCCCAAACCAATGCAAAGAATGAATGCAACAGGGGAAATCAGGCCAACCACACAATATGATCAATCAATATGAAATATCATGAAAACTCACCCACGGGAAGGGTTCTGGAAACCCACAGTAAAAACACGCCCTGGCAGGGGGCGCTACTAACAAAAGACACGACAGTGTGACTGTCGTGAATCAACGTGAGGGGCCCAGGGCAGGGTAAAATGCGCCTTAGGGTGAGGCGCTATCAATAAAGGGACGCCCTGATGTGGGGCGCTAATCAACAAATAAACGCCCTGGGAAGGGCGTGAATTCACAGGCAGCAATATAAAGCAGGAAAACCCAGAAATATGCTGGAAAACGCCCTGTCAGAGGGCGTAAAATATGAAGAAGACGCCCTGGGTTAGGGCGTTAAATCAAGAAAAATGCCTCTTCCAGAGGCGTGAATTCACTTTCTCCAGAAAAACTTCACGGCCAGCAGTATTAACACTCAATCACACAATCATGGCAATCAATAGAATAAGCATGCTCATCAAGAATTTTAAATAAGTGGAAATTTTAAAGAAGAATCAACAAACCGACCAATCACTTAGGGAGGGTGTAAAACCAATGGAGGGTGCCCGAGGGGCACAAAAAGGGAGACGCACCGAGGGTGCAATAGGAGAGACGGCACACGCGGGTGCCTAAGGGGAAAGGGGTAATAAAGAGAACACAAAGGGTCCCACCGTGATCGCCAATTTGTAGATTCTCTAATAAATCCACTTAAACAAAGAAATATTAAGTGAATGAATAAAGCATGAAATAGCACGAGGTGCTAAGAGGAGTGTGTGATCGCCAGAGACACGAGGTCTCAAAAATATAACAATGAAAGCATAGGAGAGATCGCGAAAAATACCTTGGAGTGCGGTTGATTGTAGGTGCTCCTTTCTCTTCAAATCGGCCGGCCGATGAAGAGAGTTCTTTAATTATTACCCTTGCAAAAAGAGACACAAACACCACAAAAGAATTGAATTAGAACATGGTGTGTAGCATCAAATTCTATATGTAAAGATGAGCATGAAAATTGTGCAAGAACACACCTTGTGGGTGTTGGCCCTTAAACCCCTATGCAAAAGGGTGGGAGATATATGATGAATGCATGAAAATATGAATAAAAATTAAAGGGAAAGAGTGCAAGAGTTGCACTATGGGGAGATCTCAATATGATGATTGAGGAAAATCAATATAACAATGAAACATGATGCATGTATCATGAACTAATGAAAAATACAAAATAAGGGGGAGATAAGATAGAAAAATCTTGTTTGGTGGCTCTTTTGGCTTGAATGCTCGATGGGGAGAAAGCTTCAAAAGGGATGAAGACTTGAACCGTGAAGAAGCCTCTCCTTAGCCAAGAACAACACCTGCGAAGAAAACAAAAAAAAAATAAAACAGAAGAAGCAGAAGAAGAACGGAGGGAGGAGAGGAGAAGAAGACAGAAGAGGAAGAGGAAGAGGAACGTTCGAATCCGAAGGGGGGAGAAAAGGGGATCGAACCAGGGGAGTCCAAAAAGGGGGGATAAACATGGGCAAGAGTCCAATAAGGGGGAAGGATAAGAATGGGCAAGAGCCCCAATCAAGGCAGGAGTTTAATGAGGCAAGGACTCTCTAGGGAAAGGGCTGCGAAGCCAGCAGATGAAACACGCCCTTGGTCAGGGCGTCAATTCAAGAATTGACGACCTGTCAAGGGGCGTTAATTCAAAACACGCCCTGGGTCAGGGCGTCAACTCCCAGATCAATTTTGGAAATAAATATTTATTTTATTTGGAAATTCTGAAACACGCCTCCGGGAGAGGCGTTAATTGAAACACGCCCCAAGGTAGGGCGTGAATGAACATTTTCATCTATTTATTCTTTTTTCAAAAAATTGGATAATGCCGGAAATTGATGCCCTCATCTAAGGGCGTCCTTTCATCAAGAAACGCCCCAGATAAGGTCGTGCTTCAAAAACACGCCCCTGATGAGGGCGTGAATTCAGAAAATAGAGATAAATGCCCAGAAAATTCAGAAAAATAGGAAAAAGGAGGAAACGAGGAAAAATAGGAGAAATTCAAGAAAATGGGAAAAACCACTCAAACAAGCTAATTTGAGGGTCAAATGGGGCATTACAAGGTAATATGAGAAATACTCAAAGTAATGTCAATTTTGGCGTGTCTACACCCGCCAGGGATGCACATGGAGAGAGAGAGAGAGAGAGAGAGACAGGGAGGGGGTGGCCTTTGGCATCGGTGCATATAGAAAAAGAGGGGGAGTGAGAGAGTGACACACACACACACACACACACACACACACACACACACACACACACACACACACACACACACAGAGAGAGAGAGAGAGAGAGAACATGTGAAGTCGCTCCATGTGGGAGTGACTTACCCTAAAGTCGCTCCCACACAGAGTGACTTCGCATGTCCCCCACACGTAGCACCTCTCTCTCTCTCTCTCTCTCTCTCTCTCTCTCTCTCTCTCTCTCTCTCTCTCTCTCTCTCTCTCTCTCTCTCTCTCTCTCTGCATCAGAGGGGGAGACCCCCTCTGGCATCCCCTTGCTTGCCATGCTCTCTCTCTCTCTCTCTCTCTCTCTCTCTCTCTCTCTCTCTCTCTCTCTCTTTGTGCGTGATGGAGGGGGAGACCCCTTCGGCATCCCTTTGCCTGCCTCTGTGTGTGTGTGTGCATCCCTGGCTGACTGCACCGGAGGGAGAGACCCCATCTGACACCCCTCCTTGCTGCTGCTCTCTCTCTCTCTCTGTTAGTGTGTGTGTGTGTGTGTGTGTGTATGTGTGCATCCCTAGCGGGATGCTTGCGTCGGAGGGGGAGACTCTATCCCCCCTCCCTACTGCCCTCTCTCTCTCTCTCTCTCTCTCTCTCTCTCTCTCTATCTATCTATCTATCTATCTATCTATCTATCTATGCATCCCTAGTGAGATGCTTGTGTTGGAGGGGGAGACCCCCTCCGGCCCCCCTCCCCGCTGCCCATCCCCTCTCTCCGGTCGTCCTCTCTCGTCACTCTCTCTCTCTCTGTGTGCACCATAGGATGCCCTCTCCTTTGTCTCACCTCATCCCTCTGGCCTCCCACCCCCTATTCGGTCCCCCTCTCTCCTATCACCAACCCACCCCCTCTCTCTCACTCCTCTCTCTCTACCTGCATATATATGTCATCGTGGGTGGGGGTGAAGGGGCCTCTTAACCAGGGGTAAGTTAGAGATTTTCACCTCGCTCACTCACTTTGGGTTAATTACTATAAACAGTCATTGACAGAGGGGCACAACGCATAGTTGTTTAAGAATTTGAGGGTATATGGGTAGATTCCATAAAGGTAGGGGCATAGTGATAATTCAGACTTTTCTTAAGGGGATACATGTAAATTTTCCTTCTCTTTTTATTAGTCAGTATAATATTTTTTCAGTCACCACCGCCTAAGGAGAATAAGAGGTTAATTTTTCTATGTATAATATATAAGTTCTCTAATCTAAATACACAAGTTCCAATGCTCCTATTAACATATATTAGATAACTCCTTATATTATTGAATGTTAAAAACGTAATTTTACTTGTAACTTAATTTTATTTTTTCTCATTTTAACCTATTATACGACATAATTAGCAAAAGTGCTTAACATAAAATTTAAAGATATTTAGATTATCTTTCTAATAAGTCTAATATTGACTCATTCTGATATTTCTATGTATAATTAACCTTAATAAAGTTAGTTTTATATTTTACATAAGTCTTTAATATCATTCTGGCAGTTAACTATCATGTATCTTTTATTAGTTATCCTTCCTCTTATCTTTTTCTTCAATTTATTATCAATATATCATCTATCTCTCTAATTTATCATTAATATAGCGTCTATCTATTCAATATATCATATAATCTTTCTATATATCATATATCTATTCAATTTATCTTTAATATATCATCCATAACTTTACTTTATCATTAATATATCATATATCTCTTCAATATATCATTTAATCCTTTAATATATTATCTATATCTTAAATTTATCTTTAATATATCATATATCTGTTCATATATAATTCTTCAATATATCATCTAATCATTAAATATATCATCTATCTCTTCGATATATCATTTAACTTTTTCCCTATTTAAATGATACTTCATGTAACTCCTTCCCCACGTAAACCACTTAAACAATGTTTCATCTAACTGTTTCTCCACTTAGATGATGCTTCATCTAACTGCTTCTCCATTTATATGATGTTTCATCTAACTGCTTCTCTTAAAATTATGAATTGTTCTTAGCGGGCTCAAATCCACTAAATGGGTCAGCTTATTGAGCTATGATCATGAGAAATCTAAGATCCTATTGGGCTTCCTAAAATCGGAGTGTTACAATTGGCTTGTGCGTCGGAGGGTTCTCCCCGAGTACATTCACGCTGGTGAGAACTTCTCTTGTGGGAAGGAGCTCGACAAGATTCTCTCACGGTCACTATTTTAAAACCCGGCCCGATCCGATCGGTCCGACTGGTTAACCTATAACTTGGTCTCAAAGCCAGGTTGAAATTCTACCTAAACTGGCCAAGACCAAAAACATGGCCATACCCGATTAACTCGGCTCAACCTGGTTAACCCAGCCCAACCCAGTAAAACTAATGTGACCCAGCCGGGTTCGAGACATATTTCACATTTTCTAAGTTTCTATCATTAGGTTAGGTTTTAATTTAGCATGTAAATATATATGGAATATGAGGAGTTATCCTTGAAATTATATCCTTTATGATCTTAACATTTAATAGTATTAACATAAGTTTTGGAACTTGAAAAGATCTTTGATTCTAAATCTCTTTTTCTCTACGTGTAGAAATAAATAAAGAAAACTTAAAAGTTTAAGATTAAATTTACTGAACTCCCGTCGTGATGCCATCCCATGGGGGCAACCTACATGCCACAAAAGAGAAAAGAAAACTATAGAATGGGGAAAACAAACTGTGTCTTTCATATTTCTAAGTTACAACTTAAGGTATATTAAAATTTTATGGGTACATAATATTAATGTGAGCAATTCTAGTCTTATGGGTCACGGGTCAACCTAAACGATTAAACTATTGACCTGTGACCCACTAGCCTATCCGAGTCAAGGTCTGGGTCGGGTTTTAAAATATTGCTTACGACAATGGGTGCCTTGGACCACCAAGTTTAGAAGCCAGACGAGGTTCTCTCAGAACCTTGATCAGAAGCTCATGCACGGCTGACCCCCACGCCACTGCCAAAGCAGTGTTACCAGCCACCGGTGACTCCAAGGCCCAAGCACACCCCTAGGTAAGGTATGCGGCATGCGTTCGCTGCCACTTCTGCCACTTGAATAGCATGGAAGATGGCCCTCTGCCTCCCTCTGGATGGTAGGCATGGAGACACCGTGCACCTTTGACGATGGCCAGATTGCGACCGCAGGTTCCTGAAGTAGAACGGGCACGTACCAGTATGCCATTCAGTGTCTTCCCACAACCGCCATCATCACGCAAGTCTTCCTTCATGGAAGACCTAGAGGACATGCCGCCAGCCACTAAATCTTCCGACAACCAACTCCGATGAGGCGACCTGGGACGTGAAGAGTCCCCATAAGTCATCCAACGATGCATGGGGCTCTCCGCTCATGAGACTCCTCAGCCCTTTGGAGCCTTGCTCACTGGCCAACTGTTCCACAGTCCATCCACGCCTCCACCTCCGCTAGCGCATCCCATCTGGTCCCTACTTGAGGAAAACCCACACATCATCAAGCCACCAAACTTTCGCCGATGCCCCACTGAGCCCATGAAGCTCCACTGATGGTCTCCTAGGGATCATAGTGACAAACTTCCTACTCAGTACCTTCAGATGGGCTAAGGAGCTCTTGTTGATCAATACCCAAGCTAGCATGCCACCTTGCCACCCACCACTGAAGCTCCCACACAACTAGGTATATGCTCTCGAGTCTTTTCTCTTGGGGGACTCATCAGTCAGCCACCCCTATTTCCGCTGCTGGTGCCTTAAAGCATCACCGCTCCGCCACGCCCATTCACCTCCATAGCCCGCTACTCATAGCTACCCCTAGCAGTTGTTGGTGGCCTCCTCCATGAGCCTAGGGTGAAAGCAAAGGACAGGCTTTCATGGAAGCCATCCAATATATCGACGAGGAGCTCGACTCTGCCATCACCTTTGGGAGTAGCATGGGGCCCATAGTTTCTTAGGTTATGAGGCTCCTCGGTTCTTCGGGACTCTGCCCGCCAGCCACTACCCTCTAGCTGATGAGGAGCTATTCTGTCGCTCTCCGAGAAGCCGTCTCACTCTACCACTGTCTCGCCCAGGGTTTGACAAACCGGTATGGTACGTCCCGTATCGCACGTACAGGATCATACCAGTCGGTGACCGATACGTGATACGCAACCGATACGTTACTCATCTTTTTTAAATATTATATATATATATATATAATATTTTATATCAAATGTAGTTTTATAAGTAAGTTGATTTGTAACGTTTCTTTAGAATGTTGAAACTCGTGTTCAAAACTCACGGGGATGCATTTTCATTCATTTTTCATTATATTTTAAGAAAACAAAGGCAAAAAACAGACGGCAACGATGAATTTTGAACCCTTATCCTCAAAGATGTTTAACACGCTTATTAACCACTAAATCACATACAATTTTTATCATATTTTAATATACCATATATTTATTATATGATTTTTTATTTGTGATACATATCGATATAGTGCGGGTATAATGTGGTATGGTGTTTTGCTGTACTGATAAAATATCGATATTGTCGGTACGATCAGCCAACAAGTCTTAGACCTCGCATGCACCAATCATTGTATGGGAGAACCTCCCATTCCCCTTTCTCAAATTTTGTACATGAGTATTTATCCCTTTTCTCGTGCTATTTGCGTTGATCAGTCCAGGTCATGTAAGTTAGAAATAAAAGTAGAATATTAAAAGTTATAACTTGTGCATCCTCCTCTCTCTCTCTCTCCTCCCGATGTTTTGCTGGTTTAGTCAAGAAGGGGAGATATTTTTCAGTTGATAAACTCTTCAAATCATATACCTGTCCGAAGCGAGATCCATACGTCTACATCCCCGATGTTTGTTCTTCCGATTTTCTTCGAGATGCCTATACCTTCTGCGGTATTTTGACCATTTACACACAGAACAGAACCCGGGGAAATTCGCAGGTCTGTCTGAAACTTCACAAGCACGGACCCTAAGACCGCGAGAAATTCATCAAGATCTCTACGCTCAAAACTGAGAATTTGATGTCCAACAAATACTATTTATTACTATATTCACACGAATCGTACAAAAAGGAGGCAACCCATCGACAACTGGGTTACAAAGATCCATCTGTAGACAGAGGTATATAGAGAGAGATCAGCTCCCGGTAGGAGCACCTGCAGTCAGCTCACGATGGAAGATACACTTATTAAAAAGCTAGCCATGGATTTGGTGACGGCGGTCTGGGCGGAGGTTAAAAAAAAGATGCCTTGCCCACGAGACCGCCGTGCGGAAGCGGAGCCCACTGCCACCCGGTCCTCTCAGTCGCCGACGGAGATGGGCCGGCCGACCCGCCCGAGGGGCGAGCGAGAGGGCTGCCGGGTGAGGTCCCGGAAGACGGGCCTGGGCTCGAGCACCTCCCGGGGCGACGGGTCGACCTTGACCTGCTCCTCCTCCCGCTGGATCCTCCTCACCTGGCTGTGGACGGGGCCGCTGCAGGCCGCCGCCGCGTCCTTCGCCCCGTCGGCCTTTCCCCCTTGGACGTTGCACTCCCTGTTCTCCATGACCAGACAGACCTCCCAGAAGCTAAAACGGGAAACTTGGCAGAGCACGCTCGATCACCTCGTTCCTCTCCTTCTCCTTCTCCTTCTCCTTCGTCGTCGTCGTCTTCTTCTTTGCGCTGTTGTGGGGTTCTCTTCAGGAAATTTATAGATGGTGGACGACGATTTGTGGGGTGGAAGTAAGAAGGGGGGCAGGGGAGAGGAAGCGGAGGCGCGGTTTCTGGTGTGAAGGCGGCGGTTGGATATGGTCGACATCTCTTTCTCTCTCTAATAAGATGACTCTGTTGGACCAGCGTGGAAGGACAGTGGACTGGGCAACCGCGTGCACCGTATGCCACTGGTTCTGTTCCGAATTACGGCCGTGCCCTCCGGGCAACCACCGTTCAGCATCATAAACGTGTCTCTCTCTCTCTCTCCCCCCCCCATCCTCTAATTTCCATATTTAGTTGTAATGTTGTATACTCCCCCTATATCCTCTAATTTTCATATTTAAATGTATACTCTTGGTCTTCATATGTACTCTTGACATCTTCGAAAAGACTGTGGTTACATCTTTTTCGTCAAAATTAAGATTTTACGTATCGATCATATCACATGTGATATTGATACAGTACGATACGATACGATCAATATCTATCGCAATTGTGATGTCAAAAAGTTAACTTGTAATTTGCAGTTAGAATCAGGTCAGAGCCCACTTGTCACTGTCGTCCTGTAAGTCATTAGGTGAAATCCACCTCATTTATTTAGAGCACGTCTGAGAACTCCTCCTACTTATTCATTCTCTAAAAAATTTGTTGACTGTACAAATGGCAGACAAAAGTAGGATTTGTAATAATTTAAAATCTATATAATCCTCTTCACAGCGGCTTTTGAAGATTATCGGAAGAAACTCAATTTTGTATCTGAGACTTCTTTCCTATGACTTTTTTTAAACGCGCCAGAACCCAGATGGAGCATTCCATTTGATAAAATTTAAAGTTGTCAGAAGATTTTCACTCGGAAAGCAGCGTCCATCGTATTTTCAAATGGGGCCTTAGTTTAAATAATAAGTAAATTGTTATGTACGATATTTGATGATTAAGGATGATAATTTTGATATTTTACATGTAAGATACATAAGAGTTAACTCAAATAAAATATTTCATAAAATCCATAAATATATGAACATCCTCCTCGAACTACTTTCATAAATCTATTTTTCAATTATATGAATACCACCTTACCACAGCATAGTTTGTATTTATACCCTTCAAAAAGAGTAATAGTGAAATTATTTTCGTTTAAAGGGGGAATCCATACATTTGTGTTTTAATATATCTTTTATGTAAATAAAAATTTATCAAAATTATTTATAAAAAAATCTCTCGTAATCTTATTTTCTAATTCTACTATCTTGATGGCCTGTATCCATGTCGAGGGTTTAACGTATCGCTGTGAAACATTGTGAACCGTAAGTACTGAATTGTACCAGAGAGAATTTGATATACGTGAGACGTGAGACTCTCACGTAATCTGGACAACGTATATCACACAGAATCATACATCTCGTTGCGTACCAGAGGGGTTCACGGCGAGATGCTTACTAGAATGTGCGGGACGAGAGGCTCGTGTCGATTCGACGTTAACATCTATATATTAGTTAACATATTTAATATAGATAAAATTATTAGATATGACTTATTAATTTAGTTGGTTAACGTGTTTGATTAAATAAGTGGGATTTTGAGTTCAAAACTTAGATTAAAATTTTTTTAATTTGACTTCGATTTAGGCTATTTAGTAATGATTCCAGAGAAGGATACGAGAAGAGAGAGAATATTTTCTAATTATATATTTTTAAATTTTTATTAAAACTTATAATTTAAATTATTATAATTAATATAAAAATAATTTTTGATAAAATTAATTAAAATATGAATTTATATTTTTTAAATTTTGTGCGATCTAATAGATCCGTCAATTATAAATCATCATGTATTCTCACACTATTCATCTTCATCTCATTTTTATTTATTTTTTAAAATTATTTTTATTAAAATTTATTAATTAAATACACTATAATTATCTTAAATTATGTTTAAAAAATTATTAAGATCTTAAAAGTGAAAAAATATTTTACGTCTTGTACGTTGTGTGTGAGCAATTAAAAAAATCGAATTTTCTCGTCAAACGACTTGAATCAATGTATTTCCTCCCTCTAGAATCATTAACAAATGGTCTGAATCGAAGCTTTTTTTTTAAAGAAATGATTCATATCAGTTTTAAACTCGGTAACTTCACCCATTTAATCACACAAAGTTAACCGACTGAGTTAACGAGACATATGAATATTAACTAATAGTTTCATCTGTAAGAGATATGTCACATGTGGATTATTTTTTTAATTTTTTTATTCTCTTAAACTCGTAACAGTATCGTATCGCATCCGCATCTAATTGCACCCATCAATAACTGGTACGAGTATTGATGTCGACTCCACATATGTGCATGTGCACACGTGCGTGATGAACGGGGTGTTCATCCGGGGCATCGAAGGGGTATCCCTGACATTTGAGGGTCAGACCCGGGGTAACCTTCGAAACCGCCGTTCCCGTGGGCGGGCCGCGGACCGAACCCCACGGCGGTTAAGTTGGTTGGTCAGCAGCATGATCGGTCCCGGCGCCTTCGTCACGTCCCCGAAGAGAGAGGATAAGGAGAAAGCCCCAGAAGCAGTCCACGACTATATTATAGTATATAATTATGCAATATAACTATATAAGCGAGCCGGGTGCCGTTCGCCTTGACCGGCGTATTCGATCCCTCCCGTTCGAATACCTAGTTTTTCACCAAAGCGAGGCAAAATCGCCTGTTCGACCCACCTACTCCACGGCTTATTCAAAGCTGAGGAGCATTGTTACCGGCAGAGGAGCGGCTCGATGCACGGTCACATTCAGAGTGTGCATGTACTATCTTTAACTTTTTAAAATATTTTAATTTGAGATATAAATTATGTCGTCATTTGATTAATTAAAAAATTAAAAATAAAATAAATTAATTTTAAAAGAATAGTCTCAATATTATTCATTCGTTCTAATTTTTTTATTTCTTTTAGATAATTCAACGATGACATGATTTGTACCTCAAATTAATATAATTTAAAAATTATTTTAAAACACTTAAAAAATTAAAATACTGCGCATTATGAATGTGCAACGAGACAAATACACCAAGAATCGACAAACATACCGTTCCAACCGATGAAGACGTCATCCTGTCGCAGCCTATTAGTTTATCAAAAGGGCCCAAAGTATATGCCATGTAATTTATTTTTTTTTGAAGTAGATCGGACTTCTCTAAAGAAGAAGAATAGTTGACTTGGGATGTTCGCAGTATTATTTTCCACTTCCCGAACAGCACAAGGGATCGTACAATTTTAGGCCCACGGTTTGGAACTAGCAATATTGCCTACTTTTCCAAGTGTTAGTATTTACTATTGGGACCGACCAAGAGAGATCGAGTGGTGGCCAGTTGAGCGCGGAGCAGAGTGCCGGGCGTTGATCCTTCACGTTGGAAAAATATTTTTTTCTCACAGATTAATTATTTTGACATTATGACAAAATATACACATTTTAAATATCTCATTTTTTTCACTTAATGACTACGTATGAATCCAGGTTTAACCATAATCCAAGTATCCCCTAGACTTAGTCAAAATTCAAGTAAAAATCTATTTGAACTGAGATGGAACAATGCGTAAAAACATTCTTCTTACATTAAAACGTTGGACGATACTTCATCTATTCCTGAAATATAGACGATGCACCGTCTAAGTCACAAAGAAGAAAGCTCAGTCTAAAAGTCTTGCCTCGAAGTTGAAACCAAGACGAAGGATCGTCTGTCTCAGAAAGATATATAGATGGTACTCTGCCTATTTTTTAATTCCATCTAAAGGAAATATAAAAAGTAGATGGCACATCATCCAAAGTGTAGAGGTGGACAAATTATCTCCCGGATCTCGTACCATATTTTTAAGATTTGGTTGATTGGAGAAGGACGTCTAGCCATTCGTGGAAGTCTACAAACACAAGAAAGATAGTGTCAGAAGATGCTCTGGACGTTATCCCAAGGGACAACCCTCCGATACTTAAGTAAGGATTATGGCGAAACGAAGAGCGGCAAGAGATGGGAAAAATGAGAGAGTGAGAGAGTGGAGTAATCAAGCCTGGGGCCGGAGTGGAGTCTCTAGGGGTGCTCGCTGTGTCCGACGAGTACTCGGAGAGTGCTCACCGTGTCTGGATCGTGCTCGAAGACTGACTCCCTCTGGTGTCTCTCTCCTCCTCTGTGTGTCTGGGCGTTTCGCTGTGTGTGTATGCCTTATCGGGAGTATGTGTCTCTCTCTCGGTGAGAGCTTGTGATCGTGGGTGTCTGTCCCCCCTGTCTTCTGATCGGAGGTCTATTTATACGGGTTGCCCTAGTGGTGGAGATCCATCCCTTAGCAGGGAAAGCCGTGAGTAGCGGAGTAACACCTCCGTGATCATGAGGGATTTCCCATTGTGGTCCCGTTTATCTGGGCTGTGTGGCCTTGGGACAAGTCTCATGACGCTCTAGGTGCGAGCTCGTCCCAACTGGAGTAGAGGTCGGCAATGGCAGGAGTAACATTCGTTCACAAGAGAGTCATCTGACGCCCGAGATGCCTGTGTCGATGCCCTTTGTGGGCTGGCGAATCTCTTGTGCATCTCCATTGGGTTGCATGGTGTGGGCCACTAGCTGTCGGACGGCCTACTTTGCACCTAGCGGGTCCTAGGCCGACGCAGGCCTAGCGTTAGTGGGCCGCATTTGGACCGGGTAGATTTTACCCTCTTCACTAGCCCCCCACTCTCGGACGTCGAGCACATTCGGGGTCCGAGAGGAAGTCCCAGTGGGCCAGACGGGGGGAGCTTCTAGGAGGATCTCCTCGTATCGTCTGGGCAGATGGGCCCCGCCACCTACCACGATTCTGGGCGCGCAAGGTAACTCCGGTCGAGATGTCAGGCGACGTCACTGTCATCATGGAGTTGCCATTTTTTATCTGGAAAAGCAGGCACAAATGGCTGCCTGGGTTCTGCTGCCAGGCTCGGGGGTGACAGACCCCTCCTTTCCTCGTGTCTCCTGGAAGTGATCACTTCGCCTTGGGCCTGTTATAAGTATCGACGTAAGGACATTCGGAGAAGCTTCACTTGTCTCTTTCATCTCCGGCGTAGGTGTCTGGCACTTCCTCGTCATTTGTCCTTTGTCTTGGTGAGAATTCTTCTATCTTTCTTCACTTCCGTAGTCCATGGAGCCTCGTAGAAGGATCCTATGTGTTAGTCCTGAGTCTTTCGTTGAGGAAGAGGCCAACCATTATAAGAAAATACAGTTTTAACGACGAAAATTTCGGACGAAATAATTTCAGTCGGAAGATATGTCAAAAATTTAGTCGGATAAATTTACGTCGAAAATTCCATCGGTATTTCCGACAGATATTATCTGTCGGAATATCTGTCGCGAAATAAGTTTTCTCCGAATATCCGTCGGAACATCCCATCTTCCCATGATCAAACCCTACCCCCCCCCCGATCTCCCTCTCACTCTCTGTACACTCGCCACCGTCTCCTTGCCGAGGAGATACCACCGTCCTCGCCATCGCCGCCGGAGCTCTCGCCGTCCTCGCCATCGCCGTCGGAGCTCTCGCTGCCCTCGCTCGATCGCCGTCCTCTCCGGCTCCGGTAAACCGTAACACTCTCCCTCTCCCTCTCTCTGTAACACTCTCCCTCTCCCTCTCCCGCTCCCTCACTCCCTCTCTGTAACACACGCACGCACCCACCCGGCAGAGGGGGCGCCGGCCGGTGGTGCTCGACCCCCTCCCCCTCCCTCCCTCTCCCTATCTGATACTTTTTTGCTTGTTCTGTTAATCGGTTGATGAAATACTTCCAGTCTGTATGGTTTATGCATTTCGCATGCCACAAATCATAGCTAGAAACGTCACAGGTGAACAAAAACTGGAGTGGACTGCTGAGCTCTTGTAATCTTGTTATGGTTCATATTTTCTTTCATGACAAACACACAAACACATCGCTGCGGATCATAACTAGGAGTGCCACAGGTGGAAAAAAAATTATCTGGAATGTTGACCAGTTGCCACCTTGTTATGTTTCCTATGACAAAAATTGTTCTATACTTGTCTCTTGAAAAACAGGTTGATGAGATGCCTAGTTTCATTCCACATTTTAAGTTTAATACTTTCATTAAAATTTCAGCCTATTAAACCCTACAGGAAAGTCAGATCAGATTATTATCCAACTTTTTAAGACAACAGCAGCCAATATCAACACTATAATTAAATCTCATATCACCTTGTTTGGTGAATGGAACGGCTAAATGAACCTTGTCTGAACCCAAAAAAAAAAAGTGCAGATAACTGTCTAGATGCCCCATTGTACCCCTCATTCTCTGTGCTGGAAATGTAGATTGGCTGTTGGGGCATTTTGCCAGATTTCCAACTGTGGAAATGGACAAAGTTCAGTGGACATTCCACAAGATATAGTGGGGGTCTCATCCAAATATGCTTATGCACGTACATTCTAACATTTCACTAACAGCCTTAATCCATCTGCCAGTTGCTACCACCACAAAACATTGAGCAGCTTTTCAGAATATCACATGAAGAGGGGCAGAATTTGCTATAATTGTTTCCATTATTGTAATATGCATGCATTTCTGAATGTTTACAGTAGGAACCATTGAGAGCAGAACCACTTTACTGAAATCTGAATGATTAAGATTGGAAGAAAAGATATCCATTCACCTTTAATGTAGGCTACAGGCATAGATAGATGTACTAATCATCTTTTGAAAATTAACAAAGATTTCTTTTGTCAAGTTTTGTTTTGCTTTAGAAACCTCTTTATGGAACATCAAGATGTCAGAGCAGTTTTGAAGTATATGATGTGCTTTTACATTGGCCTATCCTGTTTCTCTTACTTCTCAGTTGATGTTGCAACCACTGAATTTGTGAATTCAGTGGTTATGATGTCTTACAGTCTGAGGGAGTTATATGTTCACAAGGCTAGACTTGGTGGAAGAGATTTGTAAACAGGCTTCTTTTACCCCATGGCATGCCAAAAGGCCGATTGAATTTTTTCCCCTGTAATCTGAGATTTTTCTCTGAAGGTTTCAGACAGACAGGTATTTTACATTTTAGGGCCGTGGCATCTGCCTACTCCTCAATCGACAGCATCCCTTTTTCCTCCTTATGTCACCTCAGAACTATAGATTTGCTGTTTACTGAGATGTGAGGGATTTATCTGTTTACAAAGCTAGACTTGGTTGAAGAGATTTGTAATCAGGCTTCTTTTATCCCGTTAGATGCCAAAAGGGCAGTTGAATGTTTTTCCTGTAATATGATATTTTCATCTGAAGGTTTCAGACAGACATGTTTTGCATTTTAGGGGCTGTGGCATCTGCCTACTCCTCAATCGACAACATCCCTTTTTCTTCCTTATCTTACCTCAGAACTATAAATTTGCCGTTTACTGAGATGTGAGGGCTTTATCTGTTCACAAGGCTGGACTTGGTTGAAGAGATTTGTAATCAGGCTTCTTTGATCCCTTTACATTCCAAAAGGCCAATTGAATGCTTTTCCTGTAATCTAAGATTTTCATCTGAAGGTTTCAGACAGACACATATTTTGCACTCCTCAATTGACAGCACCCCTTTTTCTTCCTTGAGTTACCTCAGAACTGAGATTTACTGAGATGAAATATTCCACTATGTAAAAAATATATCACAGGGATTCACATATAGGATTGCAATATAAAAGCGCTATGTTGTGTTAGAGTCTTAGAGATATAAGAAACAGAGTTTTATGAAATTTTAAATGGATGAACATCCCGTATTAAGGGCAGGTAGCCATACAAAATCCAGATACCAACGAAGTTTATCTCGCCAGTGAAGAACTTTAAAAAGCGTCCGCGGGTTCAAGCTTTAAGCCATTAATCTTGGGAATAGATCTGCTGCATTCTCTCACGGTTAGCAGCATTGCTGACATTTCAATGTTGGAATGATCCCGCTCAGGCCTTTATGCGTAAAAACTACACACAGAAGAAAATTGTCAGGAACATGTGATGTGTTTCTAGAATCCATATAATTTAGGTTTCCAATTACGAAAAAAAAGAATGAAAAAATTATCAAATAATTCAAGAGTGGGTGATAGTTCACGTCGAATCGAACTCACTATCTCCCCATCGTGGGAGAGACGGTGAATCACTGAGACACACCTCGTGTTCATATAGATGTCATCCTCAATACAATAGTAGGCGTAAAATTTGCACTTTGTGAAATACTAAATACCGGATAAAAAAACTAGAATAACCAGGAAGTGGATCAGACAGGAAGGGTGTCACGTCCCGACGTGGAATATCGAGACGCGACGAGTCGAAACACTCAAGTCGATCAGAGCACGAATACTGGGGTCCAAACCACAAGAATAGATAAGAAGAAATGGATACTCTTATTTCATCAAAATAAAATTTTACAACATTCTTAAACCTTAAGAGGCAAGATACAATTTCAAAATAAAAACATAATTCTAGTAAGAGCAACCGTTCATAAACCTAGGTAACTAAGGTAATCTTGATTCCTCGATCATTCTAGCTCATTCCCATGAGTTTGGGGTTCATCATCGGAATTACCTGAAATATTAATCGAAAAACGTAGGGTGAGGAAAATGCTCAGTAGGACTTATATCTCTATACCAGGCAACTTAAAGTAATTAACAATTTGGATAAAGGTATGTGCTATGCCGAGAAACGTAAATAAAATATGGAACAAGCATAGGAGAGAGAGTAAAGTAATGCAGTAATTAGAATCACAAGTAGACAAGATATCAAGAGTAAAGTTCAAGTAGAGAATGATCATGTAACAAGTAATATCATGGGATTGGCCATTTTATGCAAGTATGTACAAGTCAAGTACTTCATGTATTCAAGCAAATCAAGAAATTCACAAACTGTGGAATGTCATAAATTAATCTAGTAGGTCAAGCACTTCGGTGCAATGTCACACCAGGTCATTCAACTCCCATGGGCACAAGTACTTTCGGGCGCTCCCCCCAGGACCAGGCCGGGCCCCATTAATGCCATGCATTGGGTTATGGATCATAGATCCCAAGTATATTTAGACATCCACATAATATGTATGGCCAAAGAATTATAAGGTATAGCTTATGAAATAAAGTACAGATCTAGCAAAATTATCATTCAAGGGACCAGTAGTACAAGATTTCAAGTAGATGTAAGAGAAGTTCAAGGACGATTTTAAGACATAATGTTTAACGACATTAAGATAATAAGAAGGCATCATGTTTAACGACATTAAGTCGGTAAAAGAATTGGATTGATGGACACGACTTGATCGGTTCTCTCGAAAAAATTTGTTAAATAGGCTTGGATCAAGTTTTTCCACAGTCGGGTGCTTAATTAGAAATTTGGGGAATCACGGTCAGGTAAGAGGTGGGATAGTAGGAGGCTCCCCTCGCATTCGCGAGGTCCTAATTAATAAACAACTTATCCACTTAAAGCGTTTGCCCATAGACATCTTTCCTTAGACACCATTTTCCTTGAAAATCTAGTTATTTACACGACTTGTTGAAAATACGATAACGTGATAACACGGAAATCGTTAAAACTCGTATCAATCACGATTATGCAACTAAGCCCATGTAATTTTAACAGATAATATCTACTCCATTTAATATGCCAGAGATCTAATTTAGTCATGGATATCAAAGATATCATGAAGGTAACAAGAATTAGGACGGAAATATAAGCTCATAGGATAGAATTATTATCTTTCATAACCTTAACTTAATCATGTGTGAATTTAAATGATATGCAACTTAACATGACATATCTAAAATGTTAAATGATATATTGGTTCAATTACAACCTGAAAACATCACAATCGGGGCAGAGATGGCGCATCCGGAACACGGTCTTAGAAAGACACCGTGATCCGAGATGGATCTTCCGGAGGTTAAAAATCTCGGTTAAAATCTTATATCCAATTGTATGGATAACATGCTTAATACTCAATAAAATTTAGGGAAAATGGTATAGAATCAAAGTAACTATGTATCTACATCTAATGCATGCATCAATTTGAGTTTAGCCTGAGAGAATACCTACCTAGTTGAAGATCAAAGAATAAGAAATTTAAGAATGAAGAACGCTTTCGACACTCCTCCAACTTCGAGCTTTCTCCCTCCCTTCAATCAGCAATTCCTCTCAAGAGATTTATGTTTTGAGTAGGGAGGAGCATAGCCCTATTTATAGGCCAAAATCTCCCACCTACTTTCACTATTCCACCAACCTTGTCACTATTACACCAACCTTGTTCCACTATTACACCAACCTCATTACACCAACTTTGTTCCACTATGTGAATGACATAATCTATGACCGCATTTATTCAATGATGTAAGAATGACCTCATCCATGATCTCATTTATTCAATGATCTAAGAATGACCGCATCCATTAATTAGGATTAGATTAAAGCTAATAAAAATCGGATGTCGACGTCTTTATCTTTTCGAAATCGTATCGCGAATCTCACCGTTCGTGTTAACACGTGGGATAGGGTTCATGTTTATATATTCTATACTTTTAAAGACATAACAGAAAAATATTCGCAATTTATTTTATTTTATTTTCATCTTTCATTATTTCTTTTTTATATGTAAATGCATATAAAAAATTTTGAGTTGCTACATCCTCCCCCACTTAAAAGAATTTGGTCCTCCAAATTCACATCACGTAATAGTAATTTAAAAATTCAAATGGAGGGTTCAAAATTCTAACCCGAGATCAAATCTGGATACTTCTTCTTGATTGACTTTTCTAATTCTCAAGTAGCCTCCTCGAATCCACGCTTACTCCATTGGACTGTTACCATCGGTATAGCCCTATTCCTTAGCTGGTGAAATTTTCGATCTAAGATCTTGATCGGTCTTTCTTCGTAAGATAAATCCTTCTGTAACTTCAAGTCATCAAATTGAATCATATGCGAATGATCATACACATATTTCCTTAGTGTTATGTCTCGAAGGGTGGCAATCAAGAGGGGAGGGGTGAATTGATAGGTCAAATAAAAATTAATTTCACAAAGAGAAGCTGGTTGCAAAGAAAAACCACAAACTAGAAGACGACAAGTTAAGCAAACACTCAACCTTGCCGGAACAAGATCTCTCTCTCGTGAGTGCTCGTCGATAAAAGTATGAAATCTAAGACGGAGATTTAGAACACTCTGCTAAACGTGAAGCACACTCGTTCCAAACCACGAAGAGCAAACCACAAAAGGAGGCACAGAAATTTATAGGTGGTTCGGGTACACAACCGTGTCCCCTACGTCCACCCCTCACACGTGAGGATTAATATTCCACTATGAGTTGAGCCACACACACGCTGTAACAACAGCTAACACACACACGGCAGCCTATCCTGGCCGCCACACACACACACCCACACGCTCGTATCAGGAATCACGAGCACACACACACACAAATGCGGTTCAATAAGTTCAAAGATTACAACAGATATTCAAGCTCAATCAACAAAGATTTGAGAGGATTGGAATAAGGAATATTTGTGGTGATTAGAGCTCCCCCTTTCTTTTCTTCGAAGGTACTTGAACTATTTTTGCAGAATGGAGATCGTTCTCGAAGGAGGATGATCGATTCTTGCACGAACACTTGTTGTATCTTAGATTTCTATGCAGCTTGCAGCAGAGGAACGTTTGGGGACTTGAAACTTCACTCTTCCCTTCATATTCACGCTCAGAATGGTGTGGATGAAGCTCTGGAGCTACTGCCTGCAACCTGCACTCCCAAGGGTTAGAAAGCACACACAAATTTCAGATCTCACTCCTTGATTAGGGTTTGTGACACAATGAGACGGTTTTAAGCTTCCAGATCGGTCAAGGGACACCCTAGGGACCAGATCCACGAATCTAGGAGTGATTTGAGGCTGAAGGAATGGACATGTTTGACAAAAAGGGCGAGGACGTGAAAGTCAAAAAATGCGGCTGCTGTAACACCCGAATTCGTCCAAAACTTATAGATAGTTAAATATCTTATAGTTAGTCCATATAAATTTTATGTTACCTTAATTAAAGTGTAATACCTTGAACGGTATTGTTTAACGAACCTTATTAAGTAAATTAAATAGCTATCTCACTTTAATAATATATAACTTTTCATAGGAATGTCAGAATAGGATCAATGTTAAGCACGTTGGATAGAGAATTCAAAAATCTACAAGTTTCATGTTGAACACTTTTTCAAATTTTGACGTTTGGAAGGACAAAAATGAGATAAAATGAGCTAATTCATGTTATTAAGAGTTTATATATATATATATATATATATATATATATATATATATATAAAATCAAAACAAATCCTAAAATATCTACCCCCCACCCCACCCACGTGATCCTCTCCCTCCTTCTTATCCCTCCCCCTCAACCTTATCTTCTTATCTCCTTCTTCTCCTTCTCATATCCCTCATTCTTATCTTCTCCTCCCCTCCCCCTATATATACCCCCTCTCCCCCTCTTTCCCTTCCACTCCAACACCCCCCTCTCCCCCTCCAACTCTTCTCTTCTCTCACTCCCCCCCTCTCTCTCTCTCTTAAATATTTTTATTTTCTCTTTTCTATTCTCTCTCTCTTAAATATTTTTATTTTCTCTTTTCTATTCTCTCTCTACTCTCTCTCCACTTTCTCTCTCTATTTTTTTACTTTCTCTCTCTACTTTCTCTCTCTAAATTCTCTTTCTATTTTCTCTCACTACCTTTTCTCTTTAAATATCTCTCTATACTTCCTTCTCTACTCTCTCTTTACTTTCTCTCTCTATCTTCTCTATCTACTTTCTCTCTCTACTTTCTCTCTCTACTTTCTCTCTCTACTTTCTCTCTCTAAATTCTTTCTCTACTTTTTCACTTTTATATCTCTCTATACTTCTTTCTCTACTCTCTCTTCACTTTCTCTCTCTCTCTCTCTATCTTTTCTCTCTACTTTCTCTCTCTACTTTCTCTCTCTAAATTCTCTATCTAAATTCTCTCTCTACTTTTTCTCTTTACTTTCCACTCTCATTCTCTTATTAAAAAACGAAGAATAGAAGATGATACAGCACCCGAATAATATAAATAATTAATAAACACTTGAACGGAGGATTTGAAGTTATTTTGGACAATTTCACCCTTCTTTACACATCTCGGACAGGGAAAATTATCTTTTCCCACGCAAGGACTTCTACGGGAGCTCGGGTGAGATATTAAGTTTAATTCGGAAGACCACCATAAAGGTAGGCACGATAAACCAAGTGCATGTTATTTGTTAATTACATTTCTTTGATTTGATTTTGTTTGAAATGTAATTTAAGTCATTGATTTGTTTAGTTACCATTCTGTAAAAATATTATTTTTCTCTCTAATCTCTCTCTAATTTCTCTCTAATCGCTTTCTATTTTCTCCCTCTACTTTCTCTCTCTACTCTCTCTACTCTCTCTCTCTCTCTCTCTACTCTAATCTCTTCGAATGTTATATATATTTAGAATACGATCCAGTTATTTTGTAAAGTTCAATGGCAAGTTTTAAACATTGAGACGACTATGTAATAAGCATCATAATAAAAATAAAAATTTGATTAAGCATATGGACTGTGTCACTTTAAGGAGGTGTGGGGCGACAAACCGTAGTTAGCTTCCGCTACGGGATTAGGCCCATTTCCGAGGACAAACGGACTTCTGAAAAATCCGGAACCCAGAATAAGAAAAGTATCTGGGGAATGGTGGAGTATTAACTCCCGATCCTGCGTGGTTGATCAAGGCCGACAGGCTCCAGCGTTTAGACCTTTTGTCTTTATGTCGACATATGGATGTCTAGGTATGTGTTTGCTACTGCTTTTAGTGACGGGATGCCTGTCCAATATATGCTGCCAAATAATATGAAGTTCAGATTTGATATATGACTTTGATATGATCTGAAAATAAGTTCATCTGTATAAGTTCTGATTTAGCTAAGATATGTATTATGCCATATATATATATATAAGTCAGATAAGATTTGTTATACGCATTTGTTTATAAATCTGAAAATTTCTTTGCTCTTTATATTTCCTTCACATTCGTAGTATATGTACAATTCAGTGAAATTGTGATTAGCTTTATATATATCATGGATTTGCACAGTTTAGTATATAATAAGTATGTGATTGGTTTTGATGCCTACTGAGTCTGTGGACTCACTTTCGTTGCCTAACCATTTCAGGAAATTGACCTGTGTGCGTCTTGACTCCGACGGGCGGTAGGTCGGAGGATGATCACGGGTTTAGTTCGATTTCCGCCGCGCAGAATAAATAGATTTAGTTTTCTTTTGAATAAGGAATGTAAATATGACTTGTTAGAGATATGTAGTATTCTGTATACGATGTAAATTATGAGTGTTTATCTTAATAGAAATGGTGTTGTTATATTTTTGGAATATGTGATGGTTTGGCCTTTAGTGTCTTGCAAATATCTCGGCCCACAACACTTCCGTACATCCGCTGTGACGTCCCCGGACACGATACGAGATCGCGGGAAGGGGGTGCCACAGAGAGTGGTATCAGAGCCAAGTTGTGAGGCTTGAAATTATTTGCAACCATCTGAATTTATATACCATATCACAAGATCGTAGGAATTTATTTTGAAAATTGATATCAAACCTAGAATCATACTAATTCGGATTAGTTCTCCATCGCAGGAGATGGCAGGGAGTGATAGGGTTGAGGTTAATACTTCTCCCGAGGAGTATGCGCCCTCAAATGGGACATCACAAGGAGTTGTCGGGGAAACAACTCATGGCGAGCTTGCTCCCGGTGGGCAAGGTGTGCTACCTATTCAGGGTGTGCCAGATTTAGGAGGCTTCACACAAGCTTTTCAAGGGTTAGTGCAGACTATGCAGTTACAAGCCCAAACTCATGCAATGATGTAAGCCCAGTTATAAACCCGTGTGCAAGAACAACCGAATAGGGCAGCAGGCGCTACCCTAATGGAGAAATTCAGACATATGAGTCCTCCTCCTTTTAAGGGGGAGAGTCACCCGGAGATTGTGGAAAACTGGGTGAGAGAGATTGAGAAGATTTTTACGGCCATTAGATGTGCAGAGCAGGATAAGGTGATATTAGCTACATTTATGCTAAAGGACCGTGCGGACGAGTGGTGGAGGTCTGCACTTAGAACCACTTTCAGAAATAGAGAGACGGAGATTGGCTGGAATGAATTTCTTGATGTCTTTCATGCAAAATTTCTCCCTCAGCATGTGAAGGACATGAAAGAAGTAGAATTTTTAAATCTGACTCAAGGAGGTATGTCAGTTGCTGATTATGAAGCAAAATTTACAGAATTAGAAAAGTATGCCGCTCACATTTGTTCAGATGAGCTTAGAAGTGTGAAGAAATTTGTTAGAGGTTTGAGAAGTAACATTAGAAGTAGAGTTGCAATCCTTGAGCCTCAGACTATGGCAGCAGCTTTGAGGACTGCATTTATTGCAGAAACTGAATATGAGGAATTCTTAGTGGAAAGACAAAGGGATAATGCAAAAAGGGGTAATTTTGGTTCGATTGTGAGGAAAGATAAGAAGCCAAAGATGACTTTTTCAAAGAGAGTTCAGCCAGTTAGGAGAGATACTATGCCAGCTTGTCAACAGTGCGGGATGTAGCATAGAGGCAATGAATGTTGGCGGGCTGCAGGTAAATGTTTTTCATGTGGTCAGACAGGGCATATGATAAGGGATTGTCCCACAAGGCCAAGACAAGATCAGCAACCACAACAGCAGCGGAGATTTCAAGCCAGAGTATATGCACTAACAAGGGATGACACCCTAGATGCCAATGCAGTAGCAGAAGGTATTCTTCTTTTCGATGATATGCATGTAAAAGTTTTATTTGATCCGGGGGCTACACATTCATTTATTTCTCTGAGATTTGCTGAATTATTGAAAGATAAACAAATCGTGAACACTGATGATATGTCCATTAACACACCAACTGGGGAGATAACTAGAACGACTTCTGTTATTCCTAACATTGATGTGGTGATTCCGGGGAGGATTATGCCAGCATGTGTGTATCTGCTGGAAATGACTGATTTTGATGTCATCTTGGGAATGGATTGGTTAGATACAAATTTTACCCTTCTAGATTGTCATGGAAAGAAAGTAATTTTTCAAAAACCTGGGGAGCATGCATTTCACTATCAATGTCCGAGGCACCGTTCTAGTAAAACACTGGTTTCAGCACTTAAAGCTTTGAAATTACTTAGAAGTGGATGTCAATGTTATTTGGCTAGTATAGTGGCTGTTCCTTTTAATGAAAATAAGAAAACCACCTCAGATATTGATATTGTCAGGGAATTTCCAGATGTGTTTCCTGATGAACTTCCGAGTTTGCCACCACACCGAGAGGTGGAGTTCACTATTGAACTCTCACCGGGTACTTTACCCATTTCCATTCCTCCCTATAGAATGGCACCAGCCGAATTGGCAGAGTTGAAGAAACAATTGCAAGAATTGCTAGATAAGGGGTTTATTCGACCAAGTGTATCCCCTTGGGGCGCACCTGTTCTGTTTGTTAGAAAGAAAGATGGGTCGCTTAGACTATGCATTGACTATAGGAAGTTGAATCAAGGGACCATTAAGAATAAGTACCCTTTGCCAAGGATTGATGATTTATTTGATCAGCTACGAACTGTCACAGTATTTTCAAAGATTGATCTCAGATCTGGATACCACCAATTAAGGATAAGGGAAGAAGATATTTCAAAAACTGCTTTCAGAACACGATATGGGCATTATGAATTTTTGGTTATGCCATTTGGGTTAACCAATGCACCAGCAGCATTTATGGATTTGATGAACAGAGTTTTTCAACCATATCTGTATACGATGTAAATTATGAGTGTTTATCTTAATAGAAATGGTGTAGTTATATTTTTGGAATATGTGATAGTTTGGCCTTTAGCGCCTTGCAAATATCTCGGCCCACAACACTTCCGTACATCCGCTGTGACGTCCCCGGACACGATATGGGATCGCGGGAAGGGGACGCTTGTACGGACGTGTTGTGGGCCGAATATTTGCAAGGCGCTAAAGGCCAACCATCACATATTCCAAAAACATAACCATACCATTTCCATAAGATAAAACACTCATAATTTACATCGTATACAGAGTACTACATATCTCTACTTAAAAGTCACATTTACATTCATTATTCAAAAGAAAACCAAAACTATTTATTCTACGCAGCGCAATCCAAATTCAACCCGGGATCAACTTCTGACCTACTGCCCGAAGGAGCCAAGACGCACACTGGTCAATTTCCTGAAATAGTTAGGCAACAGATATGAGTCCAAAGACTCAGTATGCATTAAAACCAATCACATGCTTATCATATACTAACATGTGCAAATCCATGATATATATAAAGCTAGTCACAATTTCACTGAATTGTACATATACTATGAATGTCAAGGAAATATAAAGAGCAAAGTAATTTTCAGATTTATAAACAAATGCGTATAGCAAATCTTATCTGACTTACATATATATGGCATAATACATATCTTAGCTAAATCAGAGCTTATACAGATGAACTTATTTTCTGATCATATCAAAGTCATATATCAAATCTGAACTTCATATTATTTGGCAGCATATATTGGACAAGCATCCCGTCACCAAAAGCAGTAGCAAACACATACCTAGACATCCATACGTCGACATAAAGACAAAAGGTCTAAACGCTGGAGCATGTCGGCCTTGATCAACCACGCATGATCGGGAGTTAATACTCCACCATTCCCCAGATAATTTTCTTATTCTGGGTTCCGGATTTTTCAGAAGTCCGTTTGTCCTCAGAAATGGGCCTAATCCCGTAGCGGAAGTTAACTACGGTTTGTCGTCCCACACCTCCTTAAAGTGACACAGTCCATATGCTTAATCAAATTTTTATTCTTATTATGATGCTTATTACATAATTGTTTCAATACTCAAAACTTGTCATTGAACTTTACAAAATAACTGGATCGTATTTTAATATTATTAACTAAATATGTATAACATTCGAAGAGATTAGAGTAGAGAGAGAATAGAGAGAGAGTAGGGAGAGAAAGTAGAGGGAGAAAGTAGAAAGAGATTAGAGAGAAATTAGATAGAGATTAGAGAGGAAAATAATATTTTTACAGAATGGTAACTAAATAAATAACTGATTCTAAACATAGATCATTGGGTTAAATAAATCAATGACGTAAATCACATTTCAAATAAAGTCAAATCAAATAAATATAAATAACAAATAACATGCACTCGGTTTATCATGCCTACCTTTAAAATGGACTTCTGAATTGACTTTAGTATCTCACTCGAGCTCTCGTAAAAATCCTTGCGTAGGAAAAGATAATTGTCAAATCCTAGATGCGTATGGAAGGGCGAAATTGTCCAAATAGATTTCAAATCCTTCGTCCAAGTGTTTATTAATTATTTATATTATTCTAACACTGTATTATCTTCTCCGTTTATTAATAAGAGAATGGTAGTGCGAGAGAAATTTAGAGAGAGAAAGTGGAGAGAGAAAATAGAGAGAGAAAGTGGAGAGGGCAGAGAGAGAAAGTGGATAGAGTAGAGAGAAGTAGAGAGAGAAACTAGAGAGAAGGTAGAGAGAGAAAGTTAGAGAGAGAAAGGAGAGAGAGAGAGAAAGTAGAGAGAGTAGAGAAAGAAATAGTGAGAGATATTTAAAGAGAAAAACTAAGGAGAGAATTTAGAGAGAGAAAGTAGAGAGTAGAGAGAATAGAGAGAGAAAATAAAGAAATTAGAGAGAGAAAATAAAGAGGGTGTAGAGAGAGAAAGTAGAGCGAGAAAAGAGAGAGGGATAATAAAGAGAGTGTAGAGAGTGTAGAGAGGAAATAGAGAGAGAAAGTAAAGACAGTGTAGAGAGATAAAGTAGAGAGAGAGAGTAGAGAGAGAATAAAAAGAGAAAATAAAAATATTAAAGAGAGAGATAGAGATGGGAGAGAGAGAGAGAGAGTGTGTGTGTGTGAGAGAGAGAGAGAGAGAGAGAGAGAGAGAGAGAGAGAGAGAGAGAGGGTGTTGGAGTGGAAGGGAAAGAGGGGGAGAGGGGGGTATATATAGGGGGAGGGGAGGAGAAGATAAGAAGAGGAGGAGGGGATAAGGATGAGGGGAGGGGATAAGATGGAGAGGAAGAGGATAAGAAGGAGGGGGGGCATACGTGGGGGGTGGGGTAGATATTTTAGGATTTTTTTGATTTTTTTTATATATATAAAAACTCTTAATAACATGATTTCTAAGAAATAGTTTACTCTATCTCATTTTTATCCTTCCAAACGTCAAAATTTGAAAAAGTGTTCAACATGAAACTTATAGATTTTTCAGTTATCTTTCCAACGACTCTAATATTGACCTATTCTGACATTCCTATGTTGAGTTACGTATTAATAAAAGAAGATGTCTATTTTACATACTAACATCCGTTAAACCCGTATTTTCTATACAGTTAGGCTGGGGTATTTGTTAATAATGGTGAAAACTCATTCTTATCATGCCCCGTACTCTATATCGTCGAGGTATTGTCCGCTTTGACCTATCGGCCTCACGATTTTATCCCTTTTTAACAGCGATCGGCTCCAGAATGGGGGACTTCCCGGGCAGGTCACCCATCCCAGTACTACTCCCCATTAAGCACGCTTAACTTCGGAGTTCTTTTCAAGAACTGAGCCGATACTTGAAAAGGCCCTATATTTGAGGGTGTTACAATCTACCCCTCTTATATAGGCGACGTCCTCGTCGCTGGACACATATAGCACACAATCAAACCCCCAGGTAGGTAGGATTCAAGAGGTGGCCCCTACAGGCTCAAGAGGTGGCTCCCACTATGTAGCACTGTCCCATTACGGGTTCAAGAGGTGGCTCCCATAGCGTAGCACTTTGCCCTGCATGGCACTTAGTTCCCACACTTCCGGCTGGGGTATGGCTCTGATACCATTCTCTGTCCCGCTCCCTTCCCGCGATCCCGTATCGTGTCCGGGGACGTCACAGCGGATGTACGGAAGTGTTGTGGGCCGAGATATTTGCAAGACGCTAAAGGCCAAACCATCACATATTCCAAAAATATAACCACACCATTTCTATTAAGATAAACACTCATAATTTACATCGTATACAGAGTACTACATATCTCTAACAAATCATATTTACATTCCTTATTCAAAAGAAAACTAAATCTATTTATTCTGCGTGGCGGAAACCGAACTAAACTCGGGATCATCCTCCGACCTACCGCCCGTCGGAGTCAAGACGCACACTGGTCAATTTCCTGAAATGGTTAGGCAACGAAAGTGAGTCCACAGACTCAGTAGGCATCAAAACCAATCACATGCTTATCATATACTAAACTGTGCAAATCCATGATATATATAAAGCTAATCACAATTTCACTGAATTGTACATATACTATGAATGCGAAGGAAATATAAAGAGCAAAGAAATTTTCAGATTTATAAACAAATGCGTATAACAAATCTTATCTGACTTATATATATATATGGCATAATACATATCTTAGCTAAATCAGAGCCTATACAGATGAACTTATTTTCAGATCATATCAAAGTCATATATCAAATCTGAACTTCATATTATTTGGCAGCATATATTGGACAGGCATCCCGTCACTAAAAGCAGTAGCAAACACATACCTAAGCATCCATACGTCGACATAAAGACAAAAGGTCTAAACGCTGGAGCCTGTCGGCCTTGATCAACCACGCAGGATCGGGAGTTAATACTCCACCATTCCCCAGATACTTTTCTTATTCTGGGTTCCGGATTTTTCAGAAGTCCGTTTGTCCTCGGAAATGGGCCTAATCCCGTAGCGGAAGCTAACTACGGTTTGTCGCCCCACACCTCCTTAAAGTGACACAGTCCATATGCTTAATCAAATTTTTATTTTTATTATGATGCTTATTACATAGTCGTCTCAATGTTTAAAACTTGCCATTGAACTTTACAAAATAACTGGATCGTATTCTAAATATATATAACATTCGAAGAGATTAGAGTAGAGAGAGAGAGAGAGAGAGAGAGTAGAGAGAGTAGAGAGAGAAAGTAGAGGGGGAAAGTAGAAAGCGATTAGAGAGAAATTAGAGAGAGATTATAGAGAAAAATAATATTTTTACAGAATAGTAACTAAATAAATAACTGATTCTAAACATAGATCATTGGGTTAAACAAATCAATGACTTAAATTACATTTCAAACAAAATCAAATCAAAGAAATATAATTAACAAATAACATGCACTTGGTTTATCGTGCCTACCTTTATGGTGGTCTTCCGAATTAAACTTAAATCTCACCCGAGCTCCCGTAGAAGTCCTTGCGTGGGAAAGTGCTATACTATACCGTAGAAGACCTACCATTTTGTCATACCCCATACTCTATACCATCGAGGTATTATCCGTTTTGGCCTACCGACCTCACGGTTTTATCCCTTTTTAACAGTGATCGGCTCCAGAATGGGAGACTTCCCGGGTAGATCACCCATCCCAGTACTACTCCCCATTAAGCACTCTTAATTAAGGATTACAACTCTTAAATCATATTCTAATGTTACTTCTCTACTCTCTAATGACGGATCAGAGAGAATGTTACTTTCTCTCTCTATTCTCTCTACTCTCTACTTTCTCTCTCTAAATTCTCTCTCTATTTTCTCTCCTTAGTTTTTCTCTTTAAATATCTCTCACTACTTCTTTCTCTACTCTCTCTTTACTTTCTCTCTCTACTTTCTCTCTCTAACTTTCTCTCTCTATTTTCTCTCTCTAGTTTCTCTCTACCTTCTCTCTAGTTTCTCTCTCTACTTCTATCTACTCTCTCCACTTTCTCTCTCTACTTTCTCTCTCCACTTTCTCTCTCTAAATTTCTCTCGCACTACCATTCTCTTATTAATAAACGGAGAAGATAATACAGTATTAGAATAATATAAATAATTAATAAACACTTGGACGAAAGATTTGAAATCTATTTGGACAATTTCGCCCTTCTATACGCATCTAGGATTGGACAATTATCTTTTCCTACGCAAGGACTTTTACGGGAGCTCGAGTGAGATACTAAAGTCAATTCAGAAGTCCATTTTAAAGGTAGGTATGATAAACCGAGTGCATGTTATTTGTTATTTACATTTATTTGATTTGATTTTATTTGAAATGTGATTTAAGTCATTGATTTATTTAACCTAATGATATATGTTTAGAATCAATTATTTATTTAGTTTAAAAATATTATTTTTCTCTCTACTCTCTATCTAATTTCTCTCTAATCTCTTTCTACTTTCTCCCTCTACTTTCTCTCTTTACTCTCTCTCTACTCTCTCTCTACTCTAATCTCTTCGAATGTTATATAATAGTAATTTATTTAGTTAATAAATTTGACCCACTACCCTTTGATTAAAATCTAATTCCTGATATTAAAATACGATCCAGTTATTTTGTAAGGTTCAATGACAAGTTTTAAGTATTGAGACGACTATGTAATAAGCATCATAATAAGAATAAAATTTTGATTAAGCATATGGACTGTGTCACTTTAAGGAGGTGTGGGGCGACAAACCGTAGTTAGCTTCCACTACTGGATTAGGCCCATTTCCGAGGACAAACGGACTTCTGAAAAATCCGGAACCCAGAATAAGAAAATTATCTGGGGAATGGTGGAGTATTAACTCCCGATCCTGCGTGGTTGATCAAGGCCGACAGGCTCCAGCGTTTAGACCTTTTATCTTTATGTCAACATATGGATGCCTAGGTATGTGTTTGTTACTGCTTTTAGTGACGGGATGCATGTCTAATATATGCTGCCAAATAATATGAAGTTCATATTTGATATATGACTTTGATATGATCTGAAAATAAGTTCATCTGTATAAACTCTGATTTAGTTAAGATATGTATTATGTCATATATATGTAAGTCAGATATAATTTGTTATACGCATTTGTTTATAAATCTGAAAATTATTTTACTCTTTATATTTCCTTCGCATTCATAGTATATGTACATGTTAGTATATGATAAGCATGTGATTGGTTTTAATGCCTACTGAGTCTTTGGACTCATATCTGTTGCCTAACCATTTCAGGAAATTGACCAGTGTGCGTCTTGGCTCCTTCGGACAGTAGGTCAGAAGTTGATCCCGGGTTGAATTTAGATTCCGCTGCGTAGAATAAATAGTTTTGGTTTTCTTTTAAATAATGAATGTAAATGTGACTTTTAAGTAGAGATATGTAGTACTCTGTATACGATGTAAATTATGAGTGTTTTATCTTATGGAAATGGTATGGTTATGTTTTTGGAATATGTGATGGTTGGCCTTTAGCGCCTTGCAAATATTCGGCCCACAACACGTCCGTACATCCGCTGTGACGTCCCCGGACACGATACGGGATCGCGGGAAGGGGGCATTGTAACACCCTCAAATATAGCTAAGTTGTACTCTATATCACCGAGGCGCCTTTTGAAGTATCGGCTCAGTTCTTGAAAAGAACTCCGAAGTTAAGCGTGCTTAATGGGGAGTAGTACTGGGATGGGTGACCTGCCCGGGAAGTCTCCCATTCTGGAGCCGATCACTGTTAAAAAGGGACAAAACCGTGAGGCCGGTAGGCCAAAGCGAACAATATCTCGACGGTATAGAGTACGGGGCATGACAGAATGGTATCAGAGCCATACCATAGCCGGAAGTGTGGGAATTAAGTGCCATGTAGGGTAAAGTGCTACGCTATGGGAGCCACCTCTTGAACCCGCAATGGGACAAAGTGCTACATAGTGGGAGCCACCTCTTGAGCCTGTTGGGGCCACCTCTAAAATCCTACCTGCCTGGGGGTTTGATTGTGTGCTATATGTGTCCAGCGACAAGGACGTCGCCTATATAAGAGGGGTAGATTGTAGCACCCTCAAATATAGTTAAGTTGTACTCTATATCACCGAGGCGCCTTTTCAAGTATCGACTCAATTCTTGTAAAGAACTCCGAAGTTAAGCGTGCTTAATGGGGAGTAATACTAGGATGGGTGACCTGCCCGGGAAGTCCCCCATTCTGGAGCCAATCACTGTTAAAAAGGGACAAAACCGTGAGGCCGGTAGGCCAAAGCGGACAATACCTCGACGTTATAGAGTACGGGGCGTGACAGAATGGTATCAGAGTCATACCCCAGCCGGAAGTGTGGGAACTAAGTGACATGCAGGGTAAAGTGCTACGCTATGGGAGCCACCTCTTGAACCCGCAATGGGACAAAGTGCTACATAGTAGGAGCCACCTCTTGAGCCTGTAGGGGCCACCTCTGGAATCCTACCTGCCTGGGGGTTTGATTGTGTGCTACATGTGCCCAGCGACGAGGACGTCGCCTATATAAGAGGGGTAGATTGTAACACCTTCAAATATAGCTAAGTTGTACTCTATATCACCGAGACGCCTTTTGAAGTATCGGCTCAGTTATTGAAAAGAACTCCGAAGTTAAGCGTGCTTAATGGGGAGTAGTACTGGGATGGGTGACCTGCCCGGGAAATCCCCCATTCTGGAGCCGATCACTGTTAAAAAGGGATAAAACCGTGAGGCCGGTAGGCCAAAGCGGATAATACCTCGACGGTATAGAGTACGGGGCGTGACAAAAAGGGATAAAACCATGAGGCCGGTAGGCCAAAGCGGACAATACCTCGACGGTATAGAGTACGGGGCGTGACAACCCCCATTCTGGAGCCGATCACTGTTAAAAAGGGATAAAACCGTGCGACCGGTAGGCCAAAGTGGACAATACCTCGACGGTATAGAGTACGGGGCGTGACAAAAAGGGATAAAACCGTAAGGCCGGTAGGCCAAAGCGGACAATACCTCGAGGGATAAAACCGTGAGGCCGGTACTACTCCCCATTAAGCACGCTTAACTTCGGAGTTCTTTTTAAGAACTGAGCCCTTGCGGGTTCAAGAGGTGGCTCCCATAGTGTAGCACTTTGCCCTGCATGGCACTTAGTTCCCACACTTCCGGCTGGGGTATAGCTCTGATACCATTCTCTGTCCCGCCCCCTTCCCGCGATCCCGTATCGTGTCCGGGGACGTCACAGCGGATGTACGGAAGTGTTGTGGGCCGAGATATTTGCAAGGCCTAAAGGTCAAACCATCACATATTCCAAAAAATATAACCACAACATTTCTATTAAGATAAACACTCATAATTTACATCGTATACAGAGTACTACATATCTCTAACAAGTCATATTTACATTCCTTATTCAAAAGAAAACTAAATCTATTTATTCTGCGCGGCGGAAACCGAACTAAACCCGGGATCATCCTCCGACCTACCGTCCGTCGGAGTCAAGACGCACATGCTCAATTTCTTGAAATGGTTAGGCAACGAAAGTGAGTCCACAGACTCAGTAGGCATCAAAACCAATCGCATGCTTATCATATATTAAACTGTGCAAATCCATGATATATAAAGCTAATCACAATTTCACTGAATTGTACATATACTATGAATGCGAAGGAAATATAAAGAGCAAAGAAATTTTCAGATTTATAAACAAATGCGTATAACAAATCTTATCTGACTTATATATATATATGGCATAATACATATCTTAGCTAAATCAGAGCTTATACAGATGAACTTATTTTCATATCATATCAAAGTCACATATCAAATCTGAACTTCATATTATTTGACAGCATATATTGGACATGCATCCCGTCACTAAAAGCAGTAGCAAACACATACCTAGGCATCCATACGTCGACATAAAGACAAAAGGTCTAAACGCTGGAGCCTGTCGGCCTTGATCAACCACGCAGGATCGGGAGTTAATACTCCACCATTCCCCATATAATTTTCTTATTCTGGGTTTCGAATTTTTTAGAAGTCCGTTTGTCCTCGGAAATGGGTCTAATCCCGTAGCAGAAGCTAACTACGGTTTTTCGCCCCACACCTCCTTAAAGTGACACAGTCCATATGCTTAATCAAATTTTTATTTTTATTATGATGCTTATTACATAGTCGTCTCAATGTTTAAAACTTGCCATTGAACTTTACAAAATAATTGGATCGTATTCTAAATACATATAACATTCGAAGAGATTAGAGTAGAGAGAGAGAGAGAGAGAGAGAGTAGACAGAGTAGAGAGAGAAAGTAGAGGGAGAAAGTAGAAAGCGATTAGAGAGAAATTAGAGAGAGATTAGAGAGAAAAATAATATTTTTACAGAATGGTAACTAAATAAATAACTGATTCTAAACATAGATCATTGGGTTAAACAAATCAATGACTTAAATTACATTTCAAACAAAATCAAATCAAAGAAATGTAATTAACAAATAACATGCACTTGGTTTATCGTGCCTACTTTTATGGTGGTCTTCCGAATTAAACTTAATATCTCACCCGAACTCCCGTAGAAGTCATTGCGTGGGAAAAGATAGTTTTCCCGGTCCCAGATGTGTAAAGAATGGTGAAATTGTCCAAAATAGCTTCAAATCCTCCGTTCAAGTGTTTATTAATTATTTATATTATTCGGGTGCTGTATCATCTTCTATTCTTCATTTTTTAATAAGAGAATGAGAGTGGAAAGTAAAAAGAGAATTTAGAGAGAGAAAGTAGAGAGATAAAGTAGAGAGAGAAGATAGAGAGAGAGAAAGTGAAGAGAGAGTAGAGAAAGAAGTATAGAGAGATATAAAAGTGAAAAAGTAGAGAGAGAATTTAGAGAGAGAAAGTAGAGAGAGAATGTAGAGAGAGAAAGTAGATAGAGAAGATAGAGAGAGAGTGAAGAGAGAGTAGAGAAGGAAGTATAGAGAGATATTTAAAGAGAAAAGGTAGAGAGAGAAAATAGAAAGAGAATTTAGAGAGAGAAAATAGAGAGAAAGTAGAGAGAGAAAGTAAAAAAATAGAGAGAGAAAGTTGAGAGAGAGTAGAGAGAGAATAGAAAAGAGAAAATAAAAATATTTAAGAGTGAGAGAGAGAATAGAAAAGAGAAAATAAAAATATTTAAGAGAGAGAGAGAGGGGAGTGAGAGAAGAGAAGAGTTGGAGGGGGAGAGGGGGGTGTTGGAGTGGAAGGGAAAGAGGGGGAGAGGGGGTATATATAGGGGGAGGGGAGGAGAAGATAAGAATGAGGGATATGAGAAGGAGAAGAAGGAGATAAGAAGATAAGGTTGAGGGGGAGGGATAAGGAGGAGGGAGAGGATCACGTGGGTGGGGTGGGGGTAGATATTTTTGGATTTGTTTTGATTTTTTTTTTATATATAGAAAAACTCTTAATAACATGAACTAGCTCATTCTATCTTATTTTTGTCCTTCCAAACGTCAAAATTTGAAAAAGTTTTCAACATGAAACTTGTAGATTTTTGAATTCTCTATCCAACGGGCCTAATATTGATCCTATTCTGACATTCCTATGAAAAGTTATATATTATTAAAGTGAGATGGCTATTTAATTTACTTAATAAGGTTCGTTAAATAGTACCGTTCAAGGTATTACACTTTAATTAAGGTAACATAAAATTTATATGGACTAACTATAAGATATTTAACTATCTATAAGTTTTGGACGAATTCGGGTGTTACAAATCTCTCCCCCTTAAATAAATTTCGTCCTCGAAATTTAAAGATTTACTTAATATGTACCGAATAGCCGTGGATATTTCTTCCTCATATCATCTTCCATCTCCCAAGTGGCTTCTTCTGTTGAGGTACTTTTCCATAATACCTTCACCAATGGAATTATCTTCGTTCTCAGCACTTGTTCCTTCCGATCGAGAATGCGAACTGGCTTTTCCTCATATGTAAGATCCGGCTGAATTTCCAACTGTTCATGATCTATAACGTGTGATGAGTCTGGCATGTAGAGAGAGAAAGTGAGAGATATTTAAAGAGATAAATATTCTTGAGCCGATCACTATCGAAAAGGGATAAAACCGTGAGGCCGGTAGGCCAAAGCGGACAATACCTCGATGGTATAGAGTACGGGACATGACAGAATGGTATCAGAGCTATACCCTAGCCGGAAGTGTGGGAACTAAGTGCCATGCAGGGCAAAGTACTACGCTATGGGAGCCACCTCTTGAGTCCGTAATGGAGCAAAGTGCTACATAGTGGGAGCCACCTCTTGAGTCTGTAGGGGCCACCTCTAGAGTCCTACCTGCCTGGGGGTCTGATTGCGTGATTGCGTGCTATATGTGCCTAGCGACGAGGACGTCGCCTATATAAGAGGGGTAGATTGTAACACCCTCAAATATAGCTAAGTTGTATTCTATATCACCGAGGCGCCTTTTCAAGTATCGGCTCAGTTCTTGGAAAGAACTCCGAAGTTAAGCGTGCTTAATGGGGAGTAGTACTGGGATGGGTGACCTACCCGGGAATTTATAACACCCTCAAATATAGCTAAGTTGTACTCTATATCACCGAGGCGCCTTTTAAAGTATCGGCTCAATTCTTGAAAAGAACTCCGAAGTTAAGCGTGCTTAATGGGGAGTAGTACTGGGATGTGTGACCTGCCCGGGAAGTCCCCCATTCTGGAGCCGATCACTGTTAGAAAGGGATAAAACCGTGAGGTCAGTAGGCCAAAGCGGATAATACCTTGACGGTATAGAGTACGGGGCGTGACAAAATGGTATCAGAGCCAAGTTGTGAGGCTTGAAATTATTTGCAACCATCTGAATTTATATACCATATCACAAGATCGTAGGAATTTATTTTGGAAATTGATATCAAACCTAGAATCATACTAATTCGGATTAGTTCTCCCTCGCAGGAGATGGCAGGGAGTGATAGGGTTGAGGTTAATACTTCTCCCGAGGAGTTTGCGCCCTCAAATGGGACATCACAAGGAGTTGTCGGGGAAACAACTCATGGCGAGCTTGCTCCCGGTGGGCAAGGTGCGCTACCTATTCAGGGTGTGCCAGATTTAGGAGGCTTCACACAAGCTTTTCAAGGGTTAGTGCAGACTATGCAGTTACAAGCTCAAACTCATGCAATGATGCAAGCCCAGTTACAAACCCGTGTGTAAGAACAACCGAATAGGGCAGCACGCGCTACCCTAATGGAGAAATTCAGACATATGAGTCCTCCTCCTTTTAAGGGGGAGAGTCACCCGGAGATTGTGGAAAACTGGGTGAGAAAGATTGAGAAGATTTTTACGGCCATTAGATGTGCAGAGCAGGATACGGTGATATTGGCTACATTTATGCTAAAGGACCGTGCGGACGAGTGGTGGATGTCTGCACTTAGAACCACTTTCAGAAATAGAGAGACGGAGATTGGCTGGAATGAATTTCTTGATATCTTCTATGCAAAATTTCTCCCTCAGCATGTGAAGGACAGGAAAGAAGTAGAATTTTTAAATCTGACTCAAGGAGGTATGTTAGTTGCTGATTATGAAGTAAAATTTACTGAATTGGAAAAGTATGTCCTTCATATTTGTTCAGATGAGCTTAGAAGGGTGAAGAAATTTGTTAGAGGTTTGAGAAGTAGCATTAGAAGTAGAGTTGCAATCCTTGAGCCTCAGACTATGGCAGCAGCTTTGAGGACTGCTTTTATTGCAGAAACTGAATATGAGGAATTCTTAGTGGAAAGACAAAGGGATAATGTAAAAAGGGGTAATTTTGGTTCAATTGTGAGGAAAGATAAGAAGCCAAAGATGACTTTTCCAGAGAGAGTTCAACTAGTCAGGAGAGATAATATGCCAGCTTGTCAACAGTGCGGGATGCAGCATAGAGGTAATGAATGTTGGCGGGCTGCAGGTAAATGTTTTTCATGTGGTCAGACAGGACATATGATAAGGGATTGTCCTACAAGGTCAAGACAAGATCAGCAACCACAACAGCAACGGAGAGTTCAAGTTAGAATATATGCACTAACAAGGGAAGACACCCGAGATGCCAATGCAGTAGCTGAAGTTATTCTTCTTATCGATGATATGCATGTAAAAGTTTTATTTGATCCGGGTGCTACACATTCCTTTATTTCTCTGAGATTTGCTGAATTATTGAAAGATAAACAAATTGTGAACACTGATGAGATGTCCATTAACACACCAACTGGGGAGATAGCTAGAACGACTTCTGTTATTCCTACCATTGATGTGGTGATTCATGGGAGGATTATGTCAGCATGTGTGTATCTGCTGGAAATGACTGATTTTGATGTCATCTTGGGAATGGATTGGTTAGATACAAATTTTGCCCTTCTAGATTGTCATGGAAAGAAAGTAATTTTTCAAAAACCTGGGGAGCAGACATTTCACTATCAATGTCCAAGGCACCATTCTAGCAAAACATTAGTTTCAGCACTTAAAGCTTTGAAATTACTTAGAAGTGGATGTCAAGGTTATTTGGCTAGTGTAATGACTATTCCTTCTAATGAAAATCAGAAAACCCCCTCGGATATCGATGTGGTCAGAGAATTTTCAGATGTATTCACCGATGAACTTCCGGGTTTGCCACCACACCGAGAGGTGGAGTTCACCATTGAGCTCTCACCGGGTACTTTACCCATTTCCATCCCTCCCTACAGAATGGCACCAGCCGAATTGGCAGAATTGAAGAAACAATAGCAAGAATTGCTAGATAAGGGGTTTATTCGACCAAGTGTATCCCCTTGGGGCACACCTGTTCTATTTATTAGAAAGAAAGATGGGTCGCTTAGATTATGCATTGACTATAGGAAATTGAATGAAGTGACCATTAAGAATAAGTACCCTTTGCCAAGGATTGATGATTTATTTGATCAGCTACGAACTGCCACAGTATTTTCAAAGATTGATCTCAGATCTGGATACCATCAACTAAGGATAAGAGAAGAAGATATCTCAAAAACCGCTTTCAGAACACGATATGGGCATTATGAATTTTTGGTTATGCCATTTGGGTTAACTAATGCACCAGCCGCATTTATGGATTTGATGAACAGAGTTTTTCAACCATATCTGGACACATTTGTAGTGGTGTTTATTGATGATGTGTTGATCTATTCTCCTACTGTTGAAACTCATCAAGAACATTTGAGAATTGTGTTAGAAACTTTAATGAAACATCAACTCTATGCGAAATTCAGTAAATGTGAATTCTGGTTGGGTAAGGTCCAATTCTTAGGGCATATCATTTCTGGAGATGGAGTGTCTGTTGATCCAGCTAAGGTTGAGGTAATATTGCATTGGGAAAGGCCGAAGAATGTCAGTGAGATGAGGAGCTTTTTGGGTCTTGCGGGTTACTATCGCAGGTTTATTGAAGGTTTTTCTTCTATTGCAACTCATATGACAAAATTGACTAGGAAAGGGGTTCCTTTTGAATGGTCAGATAAATGTGAAATGAGTTTTCAGGAATTAAAAATAAGATTAACTATAGCCCCAGTGCTTACTTTACCTTGTGGGTCAGGAGGATTTATGATATATACAGATGTCTCTAGAAAAGGACTAGGATGTGTCTTGATGCAGAATGGCAAAGTAGTAGCTTATGCATCCAGACAGTTAAAAAATCATGAGATGAATTATCCAACACATGATTTGGAGTTGGCGGCAGTGGTGCATGCTTTAAAAATTTGGCGACATTATTTGTATGGTGAGCAGTTTGAAGTTTTTACAGACCATCATAGTTTAAAATATATTTTCTCTCAGAAAGAATTAAATTTAAGGCAAAGACGGTGGATTGAATTTTTGAAGGATTATGATTTCACCTTGAATTATCACCCAGGAAAAGTAAATGTGGTAGCAGATGCACTCAGCAGGAAGAGGCTAATGGCAATCCAGTTGCGCCAAACTTGGAGAATGACATCTGATGTAGTGGAATATTCTCCGATATGCAAAGGGAGAAACTCATTTCTGGCCCAACTAACTATTCAGTCTACAACGGTTAAGCGAATTGTGCAAGCACAACCGAACGATCAGCAATTACAAAAATTGATTGGCACACCGAGATTTACTCAAAGTGCAGACGGGGCAATCAGATTTCAGGAAAGATTATGTGTACCTCGGAATGAAGAAATAAAGAAAGATCTATTGACCGAGACACATAAATCACAATATTCCATTCACCCAGGCAGTACAAAAATGTACAAAAACATGAGAAGAAAATTTTGGTGGATTGGTATGAAAAAGGATATAGTAGAATTTGTCAGCAAGTGTCTTACTTGTCAATAAGTAAAGGCGGAGCATCAAAGACCAGCGGGACCATTACAATTGATGGAAATTCCACAGTGGGAATGGGAGCATATCACTATGGATTTTGTGATGGGATTACCCATGACTAGGAGAAAACATGATTCTATTTGGGTAATTGTTGACAAACTTACTAAGTCAGCCCATTTTCTGGCAATCATAAAAACACAATCATTAGAGGATTTAGCCAATTTGTATATTAGAGAAATTGTGAGACTTCATGGTGTGCCAGTATCTATTATTTCAGATCGAGATGCAAGGTTTATAGCAAAATTTTGGAGGAGTTTACAGATAGCATTGGGAACACAATTGAAATTTAGCTCCGCTTTTCACCCTCAAACAGATGGCAATCAGAGAGGACCATTCAAACACTAGAAGATATGTTGAGGGCATGCAGTTTAGACTGGAAAGACAGTTGGGATGAACATTTGCAGTTAATTGAGTTTGCGTATAACAACAGCCATCATGCAAGCATAGGAATGGCACCATACGAAGCATTATATGGTAGACCATGTAGATCACCTATTTGTTGGGATGAGGTTGGTGAGCGAAAATTGATTGGGCCACAGATTGTACATGATTGTGTAGAAAAGGTTGAGTTGATTAGAAAAAGGTTGCTTACAGCTCAAAGTAGGTAGAAAAGTTATGCTGATTAGAGAAGGAGAGATCTACAATTTGCTATCGGGGATCACGTATTTTTGAAGGTTTCACCTACTAGGGGAGTAATGAGATTTGGCAAGAAAGGTAAACTCAGCCCGAGATATGTTGGACCATTTGAAATCTTAAGAAGGATTGGTGAGGTGGCATATCAGCTGACTTTACCACCATCATTATCAGGAGTTCATGATGTATTCCATGTGTCCATGTTAAGAAAATACATGCCAGACTCATCACACGTTATAGATCATGAACAGTTGGAAATTCAGCCGGATCTTACATATGAGGAAAAGCCAGTTCGCATTCTCGATCAGAAGGAACAAGTGCTGAGAACGAAGATAATTCAATTGGTGAAGGTATTATGGAAAAGTACCTCAACAGAAGAAGCCACTTGGGAGATGGAAGATGATATGAGGAAGAAATATCCACGGCTATTCAGTACGTATTAAGTAAATCTTTAAATTTCGAGGATGAAATTTATTTAAGGGGGAAAGATTTGTAACACCCGAATTCGTCCAAAACTTATAGATAGTTAAATATCTTATAGTTAGTCCATATAAATTTTATGTTACCTTAATTAAAGTGTAATACCTTGAACGGTATTGTTTAATGAACCTTATTAAGTAAATTAAATAGCTATCTCACTTTAATAATATATAACTTTTCATAGGAATGTCAGAATAGGATTAATATTAGGCCCGTTGGATAGAGAATTCAAAAATATACAAGTTTCATGTTGAACACTTTTTCAAATTTTGACGTTTGGAAGGACAAAAATGAGATAGAATGAGCTAGTTCATGTTATTAAGAGTTTTTATATATATATAAAAAAAAATCGAAACAAATCCTAAAATATCTACCCCCACCCCACCCACGTGATCCTCTCCCTCCTTCTTATCCCTCCCCCTCAACCTTATCTTCTTATCTCCTTCTTCTCCTTCTCATATCCCTCATTCTTATCTTCTCCTCCCCTCCCCCTATATATACCCCCTCTTCCCCTCTTTCCCTTCCACTCCAACACCCCCCTCTCCCCCTCCAACTCTTCTCTTCTCTCACTCCCCCCCTCTCTCTCTCTCTCTTAAATATTTTTATTTTCTCTTTTCTATTCTCTCTCTACTCTCTCTCCACTTTCTCTCTCTATTTTTTTTACTTTCTCTCTCTAAATTCTCTTTCTATTTTCTCTCTCTACCTTTTCTCTTTAAATATCTCTCTATACTTCCTTCTCTACTCTCTCTTCACTTTCTCTCTCTACCTTCTCTATGTACTTTCTCTCTCTATATTCTCTCTCTAAATTCTCTCTCTAAATTCTCTCTCTAGCTTTTCACTTTTATATCTCTCTATACTTCTTTCTCTACTCTCTCTTCACTTTCTCTCTCTCTCTATCTTCTCTCTCTACTTTCTCTCTCTACTTTCTCTCTCTAAATTCTCTCTCTACTTTTTCTCTTTACTTTCCACTCTCATTCTCTTATTAAAAAATGGAGAATAGAAGATGATACAGCACCCGAATAATATAAATAATTAATAAACACTTGAACGGATGATTTGAAGCTATTTTGGACAATTTCACCATTCTTTACACATTTGGGACCGGGAAAATTATCTTTTCCCACGCAAGGACTTCTACGGGAGCTCGGGTGAGATATTAAGTTTAATTCGGAAGACCACCATAAAGGTAGGCACGATAAACCAAGTGCATGTTATTTGTTAATTACATTTCTTTGATTTGATTTTGTTTGAAATGTAATTTAAGTCATTGATTTGTTTAACCCAATGATCTATGTTTAGAATCAGTTATTTATTTAGTTACCATTCTGTAAAAATATTATTTTATCTATAATCTCTCTCTAATTTCTCTCTAATCGCTTTCTACTTTCTCCCTCTACTTTCTCTCTCTACTCTCTCTACTCTCTCTCTCTCTCTCTCTCTACTCTAATCTCTTCGAATGTTATATATATTTAGAATACGATCCAGTTATTTTGTAAAGTTCAATGGCAAGTTTTAAACATTGAGACGACTATGTAATAAGCATCATAATAAAAATAAAAATTTGATTAAGCATATGGACTGTGTCACTTTAAGGAGGTGTGGGACGACAAACCATAGTTAGCTTCCGCTACGGGATTAGGCCCATTTCCGAGGATAAACGGACTTCTGAAAAATTCGGAACCCAGAATAAGAAAATTATATGGGGAATGGTGGAGTATTAACTCCCGATCCTGCGTGGTTGATCAAGGCCGACAGGCTCCAGCGTTTAGACATTTTGTCTTTATGTCGACGTATGAATGCCTAGGTATGTGTTTGCTACTGCTTTTAGTGACGGGATGTCTGTCCAATATATGCTGCCAAATAATATGAAGTTCAGATTTGATATATGACTTTGATATGATCTGAAAATAAGTTCATCTGTATTAGCTCTGATTTAGCTAAGATATGTATTATGCCATATATATATATAAGTCAGATAAGATTTGTTATACGCATTTGTTTATAAATCTGAAAATTTCTTTGCTCTTTATATTTCCTTCACATTCATAGTATATGTACAATTCAGTGAAATTGTGATTAGCTTTATATATATCATGGATTTGC
>JAHNEJ010002016.1:0-47195 GCA_022559845.1 Amorphophallus konjac | reverse complement strand
GGAGCTGTGGTGGCCGATGTTGCATTGTCGCCATGCTTGGTACTGACGACTGAGGCAGTGTGTTGAGCGGCGGAGGGTCTTCATGACGAACCACTCCCCGAGATGATTCACCCTGGACTTCGGGTGGTTTGGAAGCTGAGGACTGTTCAGTTTTCTCTATCAGTTGCTTCTTTAGCAAGTCTATCTCTTGCCGATATTTCTGAAGTAGTATCAAGACTGATGGGTCTATGGTGGCTGTAGTGGGGATAACTTCTGCTGTCTCCCCGGACGTACCCTCGGGTAGGATGTCGAGGGGGACGTCGTCTTCTTCTTCCGCAGTCACCACATTGGTGGTCAGGACGGGGGCCTTATCATCCCACTAGTGGTAGACCTAGGGTTGTTTTCCTTTAGTCATCATCAAGAGCTCCCTTGCTGCTTCTGTCCTCCGAGTGCAAAGCCCTGGCCTTGCGGCCAACTGAGCCAATTCTCGGGGATCTTCGGGGAGCCCCCCGTATCGGTTGGATATACCAGCCATGTTACAGGTGAAGACCTACATCCTTCTCCTTTGTCGATGGACCCTCCTCTTAGCTTGGTGTGGGAAGGTCAGCCTCTTGTTTCTTCCCGCTTGGGGACGGCTTCATCGACTTCGATCTCGAAGCCGTTATCATATCCATTGTCGTCGACTGACGACACCATCATTCTTTCTCCTACATCTTCTTCATCTGCCATTGATAGGCAGTAGTCTTCATTGGTGGCGGCCGCTTGCATCAGCCGTTGTTGCCCAAGCGAGGGGTTACCTAACCCTCGAAAATAGTGTCTGACCAGACAGGTCATCTCTTCTTGACCCCGCTCTTGATGTAACACGGGGGATGATTGTCGACCTCCCGAAGGAGGGATATAAGCTAGCCGAGCTCTGTCGGCAGGTTGTTGGAATCTTCGTCCCACAGCTGGGATGTTGGCTTGACGGACAGCAGCCCGGAAATTTTCACGGCGCGGAGGATCCGCAACCACTTCTTCTTCCTTCGGGGCCAGGCCCCATCTTCTCTTTCCTTCCCCTCCGTCGTGAGCAAGACGGCAGGGGACGGGTGCAGCTTGGTGAACAGGTTGGACCCTCTTGGGGACCCACACCTGCTTCAATTTCCTTGGCCTGGGGGCCAACTTCTCTCGACCATAATGGCCGGCTTCTTCTCTTTCTGCCCTCCTTACAGCGAGGGCCTGATATGTGTTGTGGACAGGGATGGTGGGGATGACTCGGTCCGGAACTATCCGCGTGTTACGTCCATTGAGGAAGACGCGCATGCCACCAACCATCATAGACTTGCCAGATTGGGAGAGAGTCCCGGCAATCACAGCAGCACTCCTTTGGACTTGCCGGCGTTGACGTCCTCCAGGGTGCTTGTTGACAATATTGGGGCGGGACCCTCGGATAGCATGGTGCACCAAGCAGTTGGCGACCGGGGTTGGACTCTTGAACGAGTCATGGCAGGATCGGGCCTTCAGAGGCTCCATATTCTTCGTAGCTGCCTCGACAGGCTCCGAGGTTTCCACTTCGAGCATATCCACAAAGGCTAACCCCAAGAAGCTGGGGAAGCCAACAGCGGCAGGGAAGCTGCCGAACTCCATAGGCACCGCCAGGTACCCTTGCGCATGACCGGCAATAATCGAAGGACCAAAGCCGACGCCAGTTAATCCAGTTGTCGTCATCGTTCACCTGCAAAGACAGACAACCAACGATCAGCAACCTTTGGGAGGGGCTCGAAGCCCAAGTATCTCGGCAAAGAGATGAAAGGTGACACTGGTCCCACCGGGCGTGCCAGACTGTTTGCGATCGTTTTATTCTTACCCAGGGGGTATTTTATTATGTAGGTCCCTGACTGTTTGGGACGGGATTTATTTCACGTGTTGACCAACCGATCAACTAACAGGTAATTAACCGACTGATTGACGGCGCGGGCGTGCTAGTCACGTACGTGACAAGTTTATTATGCGCTCATTCTGACCCGTGTCGGGCGAGAGAGTGGTTCGATCGGGACCAGCAGTCCGCCATACCATAAAGGCTATGGCGTTAATTACATCCCCCGCGAGGAGGGAAAACCTTTGATTAATTGCCGAGATAGTGGGCTGTCGAGGTCAGAATAAAGATGTGATGTCATGAACATGACGAGATCATATGAGATGCGTCTATCTATCATGCGATAGAGGCATGTTTCATTAAATTGATGACCCTCGGTACAGGGCGGAGGACGTAGGTCCGAAGACCACCATCACGCATAGCGGAGACTTCCGATCGGGGGTAACCCGGCCTTCTGTCAACGCCATTTGATACACCCGAGGGTCTATGCAGGCATGCATGCATGATGTTCGTGACTATGCAAAGCATGGCAATAAAGTTATGAAAATGAATAGAGCTGAATCACATCTATTAATCCCCGCCAAAGGGGGGGAAAAGGTAACACAAGCATGATAGCGAAAGCAAAGTGCTGACGGACATGGTAGTGAAAGCATGATAACGAAACGATTCGGACCCGAACGGCCCTCCTCTTATTCAATTTATTACTAATTAGAGTTTACTAACTCCAACCACGGGAGTCGAGGATCGCTCCGGGGGCGAGCGGGAGATTAAAATAGCATAAACGTTCAAAACTGGCGCGGCCAAACGTAAGCAAAAGGTTCAAAACCGGCGCGGCCAAACGTAAGCAAAAGGGGCTAATCTGGCGCGGCCAAACGTAGGTGAAGGGTCTTAATACGGCGCGGTTATGACAACTAGTTAATACGGCGCGAAGGGCACGGGGCGCGCCGGTTTAGGGCGCGTCGGGAACGGGCCAAATGAAAAACTGAAAATCATGAGTCTAGTGTTAATCCGGCGCGGGGGGGTACCGCGCCGTATTAGGGCACGCCGGATTAGTGTCGCGCCGTTTTAGCTTTTTTTTGATGGATTTTGAAACCATTTAAGTTCATTAAGATTATGTTGAGAGTTTTGAAGTTATTCGGGCCAATTGCTTGTTTGATTGAAGTCCAGGGCCCTGCCAAAATGATGTGATAAGCCAGTGCGAGGTTCATACTCGAGCACGGAGTTTCTTTGAATCAGAATGAGTGTTTGATTGCGGCCGGTCCACAGGGAGGAATTGCCTATCTTGAATCTGTCCAAAATTGGGCAGCATCTCCCCTGAACCTGAAAGGTTGCAGGAGAGGAACGGGGTCATACTCACTTGCGGAGTAAGCCCCTAAACCGCTGGTCTGCATGGTGACAGCCAACAAATTCCCAACGGATAGGATACCCTGAGGACTAGCCTACGAGGGGCACCGAAGCTCCGTGGGTGAGGGTAGAGGGATAAGGCAGATAATAATGGAAGCAGCACCCCGAGGACTAGCCTACGAGGGGTGGGCAACCCACAGCCTGTAACACATCCCTTAGAGAGAACGACCATTAGGGAGGGAAGCTCTGAGGACTAGCCTTCTAGGAGCACACATCCCCTGGTCACCATCGGACCTCCAGATTGCTGAGGCTAAGATTGTTGGGTTAAAAACCCTATTACTATCCGTTGTGGCCTTAAGGGAAAATCTACCACTGAGAGGTTGAGCCCTCGATCACTCAGCATCTCCGTGAAACAATGGGGAATGTCCCCCTCCCCGGATGATTAAAGTAAAATCGGCGGAATCTCAGAACGGCTCAACGGAAGCAGACCAGAAACCAGCGAAGTGGGGGGCATTCGGTGTAGGTAGATTGCTAGACGCAGGGTTGAGGCATCGATGCCAGCATGATCGGGCTAACATTCCCTGAGGAACAGGCAACTGGCCATGACACAGAGGGACGGTTGGTGTCTAGACGAGATGAGCCAACTATAGAAGCAGATGCTCGAACAACTAGAACGCAACACTCAGACTATGGACCCTGCCATCTCGAAGGCAACTCCCATCCCCGTGAGCAACAGAACAGTGCAAAGGGGAGAATTAATGGAAGTTAGGCCCCCCATATCACAGCGGGAAGAAGCATATGCATGAGCACAGCCTTGTCCACGGGAGGGATGAAAAGACCGTCAAACAAAATATAGAAGCATTCGATGGGAAGGACCCGGGGGGGGGTCATTTCTGTAGCCCATGATATTTTAGGGCATGTAGGAAATCAGAGAAATTAAAGTCAGAAATTACGCATGGAAGAGCTCTGATATATGCATTGACAGAGATAAAAGGGGGAGAAGCCTCGAGTATTCATTCAACCCGCTCATCCATATATCTATATAGATATCACTACCCCAGAAGGGAGGATGGGCTAACATTTATACATTACAAATCTGGTGCCGGCGTCGCCGCTCGGTCGCCGCTCATCAATTGCAGAGGGATGAATAGAGGAGCAACAGCTAAAAAAAAAAAAAAAAAGATCGCAGAGAGGGGGGGGGGGGAGAGGTCGGCTCATGTCATCGCCATCCCTCCCCCCTCTCGCTCACGTTTGACAGAGAAAAATCAAAGCTCAGAATCCACGATAACTTTGGTGCCCACCTCTTCCCGGAACAGAGTATCAGATGATACCTCCTTCTCCGACTCTGAAGGGCTTCAGTTAGAGCAGAGGAAGACGGCCGCCAAAGGTCGCTCAGATAGAACCCTATTTCCCAAGGAAGCTCTCTCTCCCCGGAATCGGGCTTGTTCTCGAACCCTCCTTTCTTTCTTTCTTCTTTTTCACCTCTTCTTCTGTCTCTCTTCTCTTTTTTCTTAATTGAATAGCTGCCTGTATATATATAGGAGCAGGTTTGAGATCTTAATCCGACGTGGAGATTGGCGCGCCGGGAAGGTGAGCTCCGTCACTTGCGCGACGGAATAAGAGGGCTTCATTGAGGGTTCTTGCGCGCCGGAATGGGGGGCGACGGATGGAGGCATGCCGGTTTAGGGCGCGCCGTGTTAACACTCTTCGCACGTCGCGAGTCGGCCGATGAGTCCGGGGATGATTCTGGGGGTCACCGTGAACATTTATCTTGCCACTGCTCTTTGAAATCTCAAGGAGACGCATTGTTGAAGCTCTCAGGCCGACGTACGGCCATTCTTGGAGCTTCCAATGACTTTGGTTTGATTACGCGGGTTTTCTGCTGACCCGGCCCTTGGCACTATGATAGGTGCTGATGGCTCGGTCTAGCTTGTGCTCAAAGCTCCTTAGAGGGTGGGATAACACCTGGGATAGTTCCGCCTGAGCTGGGTGATCATTCGGCCACTAAAGGGCCCATCTGGGCGGGAAGCCGCACCCGTGCCGGGTGACCGGGATCTTCTACCGACAGAGCTTTCGGTCCTCCGTTCTGGAGAGCCAAGGGGACTCTTTCATCTCAGGAGAGCCTTTCATGAGGTGAGTAGCCACTGGGTAGATCGTCGTCCTTGGTCGGACAACGGGTGTAGTGTATGCGGCACGACGGAGTCGATGCCGATTCATTGGGCAGGCTTGATAGCACTGCCGGTTGGTTGTGAGTTCATCTCGGCTCTCCTGAGGTGAAGTCCCCATGTTCATACGGGGTGACTCGAGGCTCTGGCAGCTTGAGAAGTCTTCAATATGTTGATCTTTATCGGCTTCTGCGCTTCAGCGGGCCGCATCATTCGTCTTTATGGCTTGATCGCCGACGATTATATTCTGGGTGCCAACACCCCCAGGCCAAAGAAATTTAAACAGGTATGGGTCCCCAAAAGGGTCCAACCTGTCCATCAAGCTGCACCAGTCCGCCGCCGCCTTGTTCCCGACAGAGCGGAAGGAAAGAGAGAAGGGGACCTGGCCCCGAAAGAAGAAGAAGTGGTCACGGACCCTCCGTCCCGCGAACGCTTCCGGGCCTGCGCCCGCCAAGCCCACGTCCCTAATGTGGGACGGAGATTCCAGCAACTTGCCGACAGAGCTCGGCTAGCTTATATCCCTCCTGCGGGAGGTCGACAACTGTCCCCTGTGTTGTATCAAGAACGGGGTCGAGAAGAGATGACCAATTTGGTCAAGAACTATTTCCGAGGGCTAGGTAACCCCTCACTTGGACAACAACAGTTAATGCAGGCAGCCGCAGCCAGTGAAGACTACTGCCCATCAATGGTAATTGAAGAAAATGAAAGAGAAAGGATGATGGTGTCGTCGGTTAATGACAATGGCTATGATGACGGCTTCGAGTTCGGAGCTGATGAAGCCCCCCCTAGGTGGGAAGAAACAGGAAGGACTTCTGTGTTCGAGAGGTTGACCTTCCCGCATCAGGCTGAGAGAAGGGTCCATCGGCAGAGATGAAGGATGTAGGTCTTCACCTGTAATATGGCTGGCACGTTCAGTCAATATGGGGGACTTCCCGAAGACCCCAGGGAGCTGGCTCGATTGGCCGCAAGGCCAGGGCCGAATACTCGAAGAACAGAAGCTGCAAGGGAGCTCCTGGCGGCAACTAAAGGAGAACAACCCCCGGTCTACCACCAGTGGAATGATGAAGCTGCTATTCTAACCGCCAATGTAGTGACGGCGGAAGAAGAAGATGACGTCCTCCTCGACATCTTGCCCGAGGGCACGTCCGGGGAAACAACAGAGGCTATCCCCAGCACTGCAACTATGGATCCGTTAGTCCTAATGCTACTTCAAAGATACCGGCAAGAGATAGACTTGCTGAAGAAACATCTCATGGAGAAGACTGGACAATCATCAGCTTCCAAGCCACCCGAAGTCTAGGGTGAATCATCCCGGGGAGCGGTTCGTCATATCGACCCTCCGCCGCTCTACACCATGCCTTAGTCGTCAGAGCTGAGTATGGCGACAACTCAGCATCGGCCACCACAGTTACAGCCGCTGATGCCACCAGTACTCCCTGTGGATGCACTTTTTATCGATTGGTTATCGTGGTTCGCTTATTTGGTTTGTTAAGTGCGTGGGCGTGCCAGTCACCGGAGTGACAATTTATTCGGGCTCCGAAAAGCCCATAGTGCGCTCGACCTGACTTTGTCAGACGATTGTGTGGTTCGTGTCGGGACCAGATCCCGTCGTGCCGTAAAGGTCACGACGTCATTTACATCCCCCACAAGAGGGAACACCCTTGATTAATTTCTGAAATTAGGGGCCCTACGACCGAAAGGACTGATACGCGCGAGAAAGAAGCAGGAACAAATCACATTGAGATCCGCATCGGGATACGGGCCACAGGCTATATCGGTCACTCGTAGACCTTTTTCATGTTCGGACGAAGGTCCGTGATAGAAACGCGTTGGAAGCCGGGACGAATTCGTTCAAATGTCTGCCGAGCGCGCGGCAATTTTAATAATGGCTCGAAAAGGGTCCAGTCTTGAGAAACGGGTCCGGTCTAATCAGAATGTCGGCCCGAGGTGAGGTCGGATCGTGGCCGTGTTGAGGCAGTCCCCGTGACTCAGGCCCGACCTGCAGGGGCAGCATTGTTATTCCCTTTAGCACCATGTCACAGGAGAGATGGGGCTGGAATGTAGATTTTACGGTTTCTTTTATCTGGGCTTCTAATTATATACATGCATTCTTTTTATTGCTTATTTCCCTTTTGTGTATTTTTCCTGAATGATTTATCCATGTTGTTTATTATTATTATTATTATTATTAGAAATTTCTCTCTCCATTATTATTATTATTTCATAATTTTTGTTTATTTTATATATATATCCAAATTTATTTAGTCATCGTAATTTTTAATGATTTATTACTATTATTATTATTGTTATTATATATTATATATTACACACATACTTCTGGGGAGAGATTGGACCGCTGAAGGGCCAAAAGGGGACTGAAGGAGCGTGCCGGTGAAGGTCATGGGCAGTGTACCGGCGAAGGAAGAAGGGTGGCGTGCCGGTGAAGACGTTCCAAGGCGTGTCGGCGAAGTAGGAAAAGGAGCGTGCCGCTGAAGGAAGGTGGGCGGGGGTGTGTCGGCCAAGGAGGGTAGAAGGTGTACCGGGGAAGGCAGCTGTGAGTGTACCGGAGGGGTTCAAGGAAGTAGAGGAGTGTGCCGTGGGAGGTTGGTAGGGTGTACCGGCGAAGGCTGGAATAGGTGTACCGGTGAAGGCAGCTGTGAGTGTACCGGAGGGGTTCAAGGAAGTAGAGGAGTGTGCCGTGGGAGGTTGGTAGGGTGTACCGGCGAAGGCTGGAATAGGTGTACCGGTGAAGACCCACTCATCCTTTACCTCTTTTAAGGCTTTTCTTTTCTTATTTCCTTTGATTTTTATGTAGTTTTATACAAATCTTTTCTCCTTCTTCCCCCAACCTTTTCTTTACAGATTGAGCACTTAATTTACCACATAGTCATTTAATCCAATTCTTCTCATGTTGTCCGTAGTGCCTTATTTCGGTTAGAGTGTTCTATCACCGATCGTTCCATTCGTTCGTTGCTTCTTTTTGTCTTATGGTATGTTATTGTTCTATTTGTTTGTTGCTTCCTTTTGTTTCTTCAACGTGTTATTATTTCTAACAAAAATTTGGCAGCATCTCCCCTTGACCCGAGCGTAAGGGAGATAAAGGGAATGTGCCCACACGGAGTGGCGGAACCCGGCAATTGGAGGTGGGCGCCCGAGAGCGACAACACCTTTAATAAAACTTCGGAAGAGCCGAAAGCAACGATGGATGAAGGGGAAAAAACAAAACCTCTAGAACTAATCAGGGGCGTCTAGGGCCAGGGAGGCCAAAGGTGTGCCGGTGAAGGCCACTAAGGCCGTGCCGGGGAAGGTCCAAAGGGGGCGTACCGGCGAGGGCTATCATAGGCGTGCCGGGGGAGGGCAGCCAAGGCCGTGCCGGCGAAGGGTGTTGAAGAGTGCACCGACGAGGGCCCAATGGGGGTGTGTCGGCGAAGGGCTCAATGGGGGGGGCGTACCACTGGGAGCTGGGGAGGCTGCACCAGGATAGGGGTGGACCGGTGGAGGTCTGAGCAAGGTATATCGCCTAAGGACTGGAGGGGCTGGGCCAAAGGCTTCCTAAGTGTGATGGAACCAAAGAGGAAAGGGCCAGGGACGGTGTTGGTGGCTGGGCGTTCAGGAGAAGAAGCGGGGCATCCCCCTTCAGGCAAATGGGTGAGGTTGAAGGTCAGGGACCCCATGACAAGGGCCATGACGGAGGGGAAGAAGGGTCCCCACTGGGGGCCAAACCGTCGGAAGGAGGAGGAAGAATGGTTGAAACGCACACTTCCAGGCAAAAATCAAACACGATAGCAAGAAATCCAACAAGGGGGGAATTTCCATTCATGAAGAGAAAAGGCCATAACTGGCCATGTACACCTCAAAAATGCCGGAGTTCAAAATACAAGCAGTGGAAGAAGTGGGGAAAGAAAAGGAGGAGAAAAATGGGGGAGTTTGGGGTCGAACAGGGGCGACGGCTCCCTGCCCTTCCCCACCCCCTGCTACATCTCTCTTTTTCTCTTTCTCCCTTACTCTCTCTCACTCGTCGGTGGTCGCCGGAGGGCCTCCCTCTTCTTCTTTTCTTCTTCTTCTCTTCCTCTTCGCACGGACGGCGGTGGACGGAGCAGCAGGGGGGAAGCCAGAGCCTCCCTTCCTCTTCTTCTTCCTTTTCTCTTCTTCTCTTTTTCGTCTCTCCCTCTCTTTGTCTAGCTGTGTGTGCTTCTATCTTCTTTTTTTTTTCTTCCTCCTCCTTCCTCCTTTTTTTGTGCTCCGAAGAAGAGGGGTTTTTATACCCCACACGGCGGGAGCGTTCGAACACGGCAGCTGGAAGCGGGAAGCGACCAGTCATGATGGGGTTTGACTTCCCCCGTCCTTGATGTCAGGGGAGTAGTCTGCGTGGCCCAACCTCTAGCCGACACCTCGGACAGCCCACTGCGCGCCAAGGATCTGTAGGGCATGGGCACGAGATTTGGTCTACCGGACGTGCTGTTGAAATGCCTGAACGTTGTCCCGCTGGCGGGCTAAACATGCGTGTCGCTGAGAGGGCCAAAAGGGCGTGCCACTGAAGACACGGAAAGCATGCCGCTGAAAAGCCCGAAGGGCGTGCCACTGAAGGGGCCTGAGGGCGTGCCGCTGAAGGCCGTTGGAGGCATGCCGCTGAAGGGGCATCAGGGGCGTGCCGTTGAAGGCCTATAGGGCTTGCCGCTAAAGGGGCTAAATGGGCAGTTCTGAGCCCGTCGTGAGCGTGACTTCTGGCCCATTTGATTTTCTTCGAGGCCCATGGATTGTGAGGCTCTTGGTGGTTGATTTCTCTTCACTGTCGTGACTCCGGAGACGGCTTCACGGTAGTGTGTGTGCGTTCGGGGAGTCCGGGTGGCTCCTCTTCCACGCAGTTTCTTCAGTTGACGTTGTTGTTGATGCTGGATTGGTTGGGACATGCAGGCATGCAATTTTGCATGTCCACACTCCCTCAAGTGCACCAAACACCCCCACTGCTGCGCCCGCCACAGGCGACCACCCTGGTCACCCCGTACCTACAGCCAGCACACTTCTATCCGGAGCCAGTTGACCCCACGGTCATGAACCGGATGATGGTGGAAAGGATGATCGAGCTGAAGCTCGGAGAAAGGAGTGAAGGCGACTACGTTGCATTTGATGCCTATCGGGTGCCATACCCGCAACATCATGCTGCCAAGCGGCTTCCCCCAAGGATCAAAAAGCCGCCCAAGTTTGACTAGTTCAACGGGAAGGGATCCCCGAAGGAACATATTGCATATTATATGATTGTCATGGGTGATCTGGCCACCGACGAGTCATACTTGCTAAAGTTTTTCGGGTCCTCGCTGACGGGGCTCGCCTTTGAATGGTACTCCAGCCTCCCGGCCGAGTCGATCAGCGACTGGTCGGATATGCAAAAGAAGTTCAGAGAAAGATTTCATGTTACAGAGAGGGAGGTCACAGTGGCCGAACTCTACTCAACAAAGCAAAGAGCAGATGACACAGCCCTCGACTATATTAAGAGGTGGAGGAACCTCGGAATGAGGTGCAAGTGACCCCCGCATCAGGAGGACGTTGTACAAATATGCAAATAGAATCTCAGGAGGGAGGTTTTGGAAAAGATGATTGGAATGGAGATACGGTCGTTTGACCGATTAAATAATGTCGTGGCCGAGGTGGAAGCCTTTTTGGCCAGACCTGTCCCTACATCAGCTTCCAGCACAACCCAGAAAGGCAAGGCAATGGAACGGTGCCAGACGCCTAAGGAAGCGAATGCCCTTGACATCAAGCCGTTTGAGCAACAAAAAGATAAAGGCAAGAAGGTGGTGCGGACACCAGAGCACGCGAGAGGCACGAGCCGGTGAGCCACCAGTACCGCATGCGGAGCACGACTCGAGCCACCTCAGCATCCATCTAGCTCGGAGACAGCCTGGAGACTCCTCCTTGAGTCTCCTCATTTATCATATTTGTTTAGACTTTATCTATGTGTAATGTGTGTTTGTTTCATTTTACTCGGTTTGTAATTTTGATTGTAAGAGGGGTTTATTTGCAAAATGGAACCCCCGGGTCCTATGGGCCCCACCAGACCCCTCCCATTGATCCACCTCAGCCTAGGGCCCCATGTGGGGTCAGTCAACATTTCAAATGGAGGCATCTAGAAGGTTGAATGGTAAAAGGCACATGGGAGACAAGTGGACTTCAAAGTCCAAGGTGGCTAACTACCATGTCCCCCCCTTGCCTCTCTAGTCAATGGTGCGCCCCCCCCCTTATTTTTTTATTGTAATTTTTGTGTGTTGATCACACTTAATACATGCCCTCCATTCCCCTTCCCTAGATCCAACGTGGAGGATGGATTTGAGATGTGACCTATAAAACCTTGTATTTTCCCATTTTTGGAGAATTAATGCATATGAATTGATGAATATTGTTGGAAGAGGCCTTGGCCGCCCCCCTCCTCTCTCCTCCCTCTCCCCCTTGCAGCTGTGAAGGCTGCCTTCTGGAGGTGTGACTTCTCCCCTATCGTTTCCGGTCATCATCGCCGCCGCCACAAGCCGCCACCGCACCGCCATCGCAACCGTCGGAGTTCTGCCATCTGCCCGTAGCTGCCACTTCCACGAATTCCTGCCATCATCCACGAGTTCAGATCGATTTGGGATTTTGAGGGGATGTTCTATAGGTGTTCCCCACGTCCTAAAAAAATTGGTGGGTCATAATTATTCCATTTGGAAATTTCCCATTTTCGTCCAACCTCCATTCCCAGATCTGTCTGCTTTCTGTTTCAATTTCCACCCGCCCTGTGTTTCCCAAGTTCGGACCCCTTTGTGATTTTTTCTAGGGCTCCCAATTTTACTAGGGGTTCTGTCCATAAACCCCTCCTTCCACACATTTTCCTGATTTTTGATCAACCCTCCACCTATTTTTCAAAATTATTTGTCAGAGATAGCTACAGTGCTGTCCACCTATTCCTAGATCCGACCTCTGTCCAGTGAAAAAATCATATCAATTCGTTACCACCTCAAAGCAGTCCACAAAAAATATTTCCATCTTCCTTATTCAAAATCCTATAACTTTTGTGAAGAGCTCAGGAGCTGAATCGGCCATCAACCGCGCAGTCAACGGTAGTTCTCAGACAACTTACCTGCAGATCTGAGAATTCGGGTACTATACAACAGGAACTTGAAAATTCAATAAAGTTTAGATCTGGAAAGATCTAGCAGATCTCTTTGGGTCTAGATTGGAGGATTGCAAGAGAGATTTCCAACGATAGTCATGCGCCCCGATCCGACATCGGGATTGATCGCAGCGGCCGTTCTCGTCGGAGCACGCGCCGGAAAACAGAACCTGAAATCCGTGGGCAGCTAGTTCAAGAATTGGAGATCGGGGCCGATCGACCACCAATCGGCGTTTCCGGCCGACCGTCGTCCGAGGAGGTGTGCCACCAGGGGTCTCCATCACATTGGGCCCCACCCCAATAGGCCGGGAGGACAGCGTCATCCGTGGGCCCCACGGACCCGTAGAACTCACCGTCCGAACAGCACGAAAATGCGGAGTTCGGCACCGCCAGGCGACATCAAGATGTTGCCCGTCAACCCGATTTGCGTGATTCCTGGGCCCCACATGTGACCTTTTACCTCCCTGCGTGGAGTGGGTCAAATCATTGTACTGCTGTAACATTGTTTAACCGGGAGTCCGTAATTCGGCCGGGGTTGTCTTCGCCACGCCGGGTGCGTGGAGGTAACGGTCTAACTTCTTGGCGTTCATTTGCTAGTTTAGTATACGGTCATATGCCGATGTCGAGAGTGTAGGCTCCTAGCCCATGTGTCCATGTAACCGCTGTGAGTGCGAGAGTGACCCGTCCCGCGACTCGATCCGAGTCCGGAAGTTGAGTCAGACTACCTTGAACTCTGTCGGTTCCTTAACCGCGCACGATTCGCGCTTTCCCTCGCATGGGACGACGAGTGAGTTTGCACTTCTGTTAGCGACGTGTAGCCTATAGGAGCTCTTAGTGTCGAGCTGAGGTCGCTCTAGTAGTCGTGTCATTGCTGGTTGAGTCGTGTCCATCTCATATAGCGTCGTCTCCTCAGTCCGTCCCGCATCAGAAGGCGGTCACCCCACAGCCTGCAAAGGCCCCTGATGGCAAAGAAGGTCCCTCGCTACGGGACAAGATGAAGAAAGCCTACTCCTTTCCGAAGGACAAGAGCCGGATTCTATTCGACTGGGTAACGGAGTATGGGGTGGTCACCCTGCCAGAGCCAAAGAGGCTGGAGGACCTGAAAAAGGACAGTCCAAAATTCTGCCCCTACCACCAGATGCTGGGGCATCCAATCAAAGACTGCTACGTTTTCAAGGACATCATCGAAGGGATGGTGAAGAAGAATGAAATAGAATTGGGGGAGTACAAAGTGGACCCTCCTCAGCCACATGAAGCCCCTCTTAGAAGAGCAGGAGTTAACATGATCTACCTATATCAGGCTTTACCCGAGGAGATCTCTAAAGCAAGTACGCAGAGCGCCTATGAAACTCATTTCTTGGAGCCCGCGAAGGAACAACAGGGATGGCAACGGGCCCCTGCGAAGCACAAAAGGAAGAAAGCACCCCGCCCGAAAGTGGGGGCACATATCCATGGTGTCACACCATGACCCGCTCTGCCGGTGGAAGCACCTGCATGGACCACTCCACCTGCAGCCATCAGGATACCTACACACAATCAGAGGAGACAAACTCTGCTACCGGTGATCAAGGAAATCAATCCTGGGGTCTGCCGACTACAAAACCTCATTGAAGGGCTAGACGAGTACGTGCAGCCTGAATTGAAGCCTTTGCTTGTGCGGGACCATGTCTCATGGCAAGAACCGGAGTAGCTCTCACTCGAGCAAAAGGAGGAAGCTGAAGCAGCATCCGATAAGGAGGGCAGTCTGTTCTGGGGGCAGGCGCCTGCTGAAATAAGAAAGACAGAAGAAACAAAAGAAGAAGAAAAGAAAGGCCGCTAAGGCCGATAAAGTGCAGGTTGTCTCCTGTAATACTCTATCAGCGCTCTTCAACCTGCCCGCAGAGGAGGAAGAAGAGGAAATTTGCTTCACACCCCTTGCTGGGGGAGGCAAGACCGAGGCCGCAACCGCTACATATGCAACCCGGTCAGGCCGAAAATGGGGGCGCCAGCCGCCACCCAACCACAATATCATATTCAGGGGAGAGCAGCCCTACAAGACACCTCCCCCGGAGGTCAAGGGAGTCCAGATCCCTCCTCCGCCAGGCCTATATAGCAAAAATGGGGGCAACACAGTCCCTTCATTTCTTGAATTCATGAAGATGTCTAAGGGGAAGGAGCCTTGCCAGGAGGCTAACCCTGCACCCGGGAATGTTCACCCGCAACCAGCACAATCTGTCGAAGCTCCAAATACAGATGGAGCTTACCCCGCAGTAGCTAATGAAGAACATCAAGGATCCGGTGCTAACCAGAAAGGCGCCGAGTCTGAGGTAGATGCAGCAGGTCCGTTAGGGGCCGCAACTCCGGACTCTCCCAAGCCGAGGTGGGCTGAAGAGATGAAGCTTTCCAATGTCCGAGCTGGGAGTCGAATAATGAAGCTACTCAAGAAGCTCCCTGCTAGATTTACAATCTGGGAGATCCTCTCTTTGAGTGAAGAGACTCGACTGGCGATCATTGCTGCTCTGCAGACGCCTGCTCATTTTGAGACCTGCTTGGCTAAAACAATGCCGGAAGCCAGCATGACCTTCACTCCAGAGGATATGCTGCTACCCACCATCAGCCACAACATGCCGCTGTACATGAGAGGGCACCTGAACGAAAGGGAGATGAACAGAATTCTGGTCGATCCTGGTGCAACTGTTAATATTTTGCCCTATAGAATATACGAGAGGCACCACTTCAACGTGCATCTCGAGAAAGTCGGGGATATGCGTATCGCCGGCTTCAATCAAAAATGTGAAGTGTTGATGGGGGTGGCAGAGTTCACACTTACCCTAGCAGATTTCACTACGACGGTGCAGTTCCATGTCATTGACTCCCGCACCTCGTACAAAGCACTGCTCGGCCGCCCATGGCTGCATGAAAATATGGTGGTGCCCTCTACGCTCCACCAATGTATCAAATACAATCTTCAAGGGAAGGAGGAGAGAATATTTGCTGACCTTCACCCGTTTGAGGTATTTGAATGTCATTTGGCGGACGCCAACCTATATACGGGGCCTCCCCAGAAGACCTCTGAAGCTAAGACCCCTGCGGGGGCATCGAGGGGCATATCCGGCGACAATTGGTATCCACCACCGCCACGCGGATACGTCAAGCCCAAGGTGGTCTCTCATATCACAGCATCCGGGGACGTGGGCAGAATAACACCCCCAGATTTATACCCTGAAGCTAATGAAGTGCAGGTCGATCGGCAGCGCAATTACATCAGAGTCCCGGACGGCCTCACCAAGTCGATTCCCGACCTCAATGACCCCACTGTCAAGCCTTTCAAAACTTGGGAGGTGACACAGGTAGATGGACCCAATAGCTCGTTCTATACGGCTGAGGAGCACCCTACTCGGGAAGACACATATTGCTGCCTCTCCGAAGATATAAGCAATCCGTTAGTCCCCGTCAAGGGTCTGGCATTCACAACTAGTCGGATGTCCAGGATGTTTTAGAAGTAGCACATCCCCTCCGATCAGCCTCAGAAAAGCAAGGGAGCTTTCCAGAAGATGTGGTATCCCGCAAGTCTGGATAAGGAAATGAGACGCGTTTGTCAACACCCAGGGTTGAGCTTCACCCTGGAAGAATATTATCACAGTGGGCGATACGAGGTGGACACCATCTCCGCCTTCTACCCTGCTGAAGACAGCCCACTGGGAGCAACTTTTGATGAATACCCAGCGGAAGCTAAACATGTTGACCCGGACCAGCCTGGAAATCAAGAAGCGGAGACCGTGATTCCTTGCCGATGTTGAGAGCAGGTCTATCTCGAAGTGGCGGCCCTTCAAGCCGAATTTGATACGGCTAGCAGCAGCGAAGCCGAAGGTGACGAAGAAACAGGGACCTCTCCCCCCAGTAAAGCCATACTGATGACGACTTCGGCACCTCTCATGCCAATCGGGGAAGCCTCAGCGGACTCCGACCGAGAGGTATGCGAAGCCAAGGAAGGGAATTCCACCTCTATAGAAGATGCAACTACCCCAGAAGGTGAGACTTCCTCACCCTCTGCTATAAGGCTGGGATACTGTTCCGACCCAACAACAAGCAGCCACCAGTCGGTCACGACTGCAACCCCGTCTACAAAGACTGAAGCTGCACTCTTGCCCTTGGAGACTGCAACGACAGTGGATTTGCTGAGAGAGCAATATGCACGTCCGCTATTAAATGAAGCAGAGGACTTTCGAGAAGCTCTGATGATGTCAAATGAGGAAGTCGAGGTCCTCGACCCTGAAGATGGTGTTCCAAATTTCGTCGATCTCCAATCGGCACCTCCGGAGATAGAAGACGAAGGCCAAGCTACAATCGATGAGCTGATAGAAGTCAACTTGGGAAGTGAGGAAGACCCTAGGCCTACCTTCCTCAGTGCCCAGTTATCCCCAGAACAGGAGTTGTATACCCAACTGCTGCAAGAATACCGGGATTGCTTCGCCTAGACTTACAAAGAAATGTCAGGATTGAGTCCTGTAGTTTCGCAACATGAGCTGGCGATCAGCCCTGAAGCCGAGCCAGTGAAGCAACCACCGCGGCGCATGAGGCTAGAGCTCATCACTCAAATTTGTACAGAAGTCGACAAGCTCATTGACGAGGGATTCGTCGAAGAAAATTAGTACACCACTTGGTTGGCGAATATCGTCCCCGTGAAGAAGAAGAATGGACAAATCTGGATATGTGTTGACTTCCGAGATCTTAATAAAGCCTGCCCCAAGGATGACTTTTCGGTCCCAATAACGGAAGTCATGATTGATGCTACAACCGGCCACGAGGCCCTGTCATTCATGGACGGGTCGTCCGGCTACAACCAGATCTGGATTGCGGAGCATGACCGTGTCCACACTGCCTTCCGAACCCCTAAAGGCATCTATCACTATAAAAGGATGCCGTTCAGACTGAAGAATGCTGGCACAACTTATCAGCGTGCAATGACCAGAATATTTGATGAGTTGCTCAATCACAAGGTGTAACGCTACATAGATGATCTAGTGGTCAAGACCAGAAGAAAAGAAGACCATCTGCAGGACCTCCGGATCATTTTTCAGAGGCTAAGGCAGCATGAATTGAAGATGAACCCTATGAAATGCACATTCGGAGTGTCGAGCAAAAAGTTCTTGGGTTGCATTGTCAGATATCAGGGAATCAAGATAGATCCCGCAAAGATCAAAGCGATTCAAGAACTACCCGCACCGAGGAACCTCTCTGAGCTAAGATCACTGCAGGGCCGCTTGGCTTATATCTGGCAGTTCATTTCCAATTTGTCAGGGCGATGCCAGGCTTTCCACAAATTGATGATGAAGGATGCTCCCTTTTACTGGGATGAAGATTGCCAGACAGCCTTTGACAAGCTGAAAGACTATCTGAAAACTCCTCCAGTGCTGGGCGCACCGGTGAAGGGACGGCCGCTGATATTATATATAGCAGCCACAAACAACTCTCTGGGGGCAATGCTGGCCCAAAATAATCAAGAAGGGAAAGAACAAGCCCTCTACTACCTCAGTCGGAGACTGGTCAGGACTGAGAAGAAATATACTTATATTGAGAAGACTTGTCTGGCACTGGTTTTCGCAATCAAGAAGCTTTGACACTATATGTTGTCGCATGAAATCAGCCTGGTATCCAAGGAGGACCCGCTGAAATATATTATGTCCCGGCCAGCACTCAAAGGTCACTTAGGCAAATGGGCGGTCATCCTTATGGAGTTTGATATCTCTTATGTACCGCGAAAGGCTGTCAAAGGCCAAGCTATTACAGACTTCTTCGCCGAACACCCGGTGCCAGAAGACCGTCTGCTGGAACCGGAGCTTCCTGAAGATGAAACTCTAGAAGCCGCTCAGGTGCAGCCCTCCTTGTGACAGCTATATTTTGATGGCGCTTCCAGAATTGAAACCTTGGCCAATAGGTTAGCCAGGGTCAGAGCAGGAGCAGGCATAGTCCTGAAGTCCCCAGAAGGGGAAATCATGCACACATCTTGTTCAATAAACAAGCCGTGCACAAATAATGAAGCAGAGTATGAAGCCCTGATAATCGGATTGCAGATTGCACTGTCCATGGGAATTCAGATGCTGGAAGCATTCGGAGAGCCCGTGCTAGTTATAAAATAGCTGGATGGAGAGTTTGATGTGCGAAAGCAAGAGCTCCTCCCTTACCATCAGCGGGCAACCCACTTGATGTCAAGATTCTACTTCATCAGCATCAAGCATGTCAACCGAGGCCAGAATGCTCAGGCAGACGCCCTCGCTAAATTGGCTAGTTCTTTGGCAGTCCCGCCAGACACAAACCTGAACATAACAGTGATCAACTGCCAACAGGTCCCCAGTGTGACAGAGGTCTCGGCTGACGAACCAGAGAGTGAGGTGGCAACCGTCGAAGAGGTTCAACAGCCCGATTGGTGAGAACATCTCCTACGATGGTTTCAGAACCAGCCGCTCCCAAAAGAGAAAGAACAAAGAATGAAACTCCTGAGGGTCAAAGACTCTTACGAGATGAGAAACAGAACCCTATTCCGGATAATGGCAGATGCCCGAAGAAAAGTTCTACTTCGTTGCTTGTCATCAGCAGAAACTAGGCAGGTGATGCAGGAAGTTCATGCGGGTTCAACTAGAGGGCATCAGGCCGGCCCAAAGATGAAAATTGAGATAAAAAAATTAGGCTACTATTGGCCCACTATATTTGATGACTGCTGCAAGTTCTCCAAGGCTTGTCAGAAGTGTCAAGAGCAGGCCAATGTGTCAAGAAGACCTCCAGTGCCACTACATCCTACCTTACCGAGCTGGCCATTTGCTCAATGGGGCACGGACGTGGTAGGGCCACTGCCAGCATCTTCGTCAGGGTGCAAATACATCTTAGCAGCTATAGATTACTTCTCCAGATGGGCAGAAGCAGTTGCGTTAAGAGATGTGACGGGAGAACTGGTTGCAAGATTATTCTGGCAGAACATAATATTCCGGTTTGGGATTCTCAGCCGAATCATCTCTGAGAACGGCAGCCATTTCATAAACCAGAAGGTTTACCGGCTAGCTGAAAAATACAAGATTGACTGGAGGACATCCTCCCCCTACAACCCCCAAGCCAATAGACTTGTAGAAGCCTTCAACAAGACACTATGCATGTTGCTGGCAAAGACCGTCAAGTCTAATAAAAAGGACTGGGAAGAAAAGATGTGCGAGGCACTATGGGCCTATCATACTGTCTATAAAACCCCAATCGGCTGCTTGCCATTCTCCCTCGTGTATGGGTCAGAGGCTGTGGTGCCCATTGAATTAGAAGTTCCCTCGCTGCGAGTCGCCATTCAGCATGCACTAGTCAGCAGTGAACAAACTAATGCAGAAAGAAGATTGGAAGAGCTCACCGAGCTTGAAGGAAAGTGCCTCCGTGCGCAACAAAACATTCAACTCTACCAAGCTCGCATGGCCCGTGCTTTCGATAAGCCGGTCAAAGGTCAAGAATTCAAGAAAGGAGACCTAGTAATGGTCAAAAGATGAGAAGTTATGGCCTCCAACCCCAAAGGGAAGTTGGTTGAGAACTAGGTCGGACCATACGTAGTTCACCGAGTATACTAAGGGGGTGCCTACATCCTGGTAGACCACAAAGGAGTCGTCTAGTTCTCTCCCCTCAATGGAAAGCATATAAAGCTGTATCACACGGCGCAACCGACATCCCCTGAGTGATCGGAATACTTACCTTGGTCTAGTGGCACTCTGCCCTTACCAAGCTACCTTTACCTTGGTCGAGTGGCACTCTGCCCTGGCCGAGCTACCTTACCTTGGTCTAGTGGCACTCCGCCCTGGCCAAGCTACCCATACCTTGGTCTAGTGGCACTCTGCCTTGACCAAGATACCTTACCTTGGTCTAGTGGCACTCCGCCTTGGCCAAGCTACCCATACCTCGGTCTAGCGACACTCCGCCCTAACCAAGCTACCCATACCTTGGTCTAGTGACACTCTGCCCTGACCAAGCTACCCTTACCTTGGTCTGGTGGCACTCCACCGTGATCGAGCTACCTTCACCTTGGTCTAGTGGCACTCCGCCCTAATCGAGCTACCTTCACCCTGGTCTAGTGGCACTCCGCCCTGGCCGAGCTACCCATACCTTGGTCTAGTGGCACTCCGCCCGGATCGAGCTACCTTCACCTTGGTGTGGTGGCACTCCGCCCTGATCGAGCTACCTTCACCTTGGTCTAGTGGCGCTCCGCCCTGGCCAAGCTACCCTTACCTTGGTCTAGTGGCACTCCGCCCTGATCGAACTACCCACACCTTGGTCTAGTGGTACTTTGCCCTAGCCAAACTCGCATAATACCTACAATATTGCCGTTGCGGGCCTTACCCCCGAATCGGCATAAATCCATCTTTTGCGTTAGCATTACCTTCTTGCTAACGAAGAAACCCTTTTCTCGGCGCAAGACTTTATGTCCTAGCCGACCTTTATACAACATTGCCATTACGGGCCTTATGCTCGAACTGGCACGAATCCATCATTTGCATTAGCATTACCTTCTTGCCAACGAATAAACCCCTTTTCCGGCGCAAGACTTCGTGTCCTAGCCAACCTTTATACATCCTTGCCATTACAGGCCTTACGTCCGAATCGGCTCAAATCCATCCTTTGCGTCAGCATTACTTTCTTGTTGACGAATAAACCCTCTATCCTCGGTAGAAGACTCCGTGTCCTAGCTGACCCCTATACAGCATTGCCATTGCGGGCTTTGTGCCCGAATCGGCACAAATCTATCCCTTGCATTGGCATTACCTTCTTGTTATCGAATAAACCCTCTCTTTCGGCACAAGACTTCGTGTCCTAGCCGACAATCTCAACGTCCTTCTGGTGCATGTTTAAAAAAAAGGAAAAAAAATAAAATGGGGATAAAAATAGAGATATCTCACCGGACTTGTTCTTGTATTCGGAACAAGAGCAAAAATGGCTATAACCCGGCTGTGGCGAAAACCCGAAAGGGCGTTGTAGGAAAAATCGGGTACCCCGCCACGTGAAAACTCGAAAGGGAGCGTGGGCAAAAGCAAGAGGGGGCTGACCTCGGTGAAAACCCGATAGGGCGCTTAGGTCAGTAAAGTGGTAATCTAAAAAGTTCCTCTTTATTCTCCTCCTAATGAAACTCCCAAGGGATGACCATCAAAGGTCCCACCGGAGATCCCCTATGTACTAAACCCATATTCGACCCTCGTCATCATCGGTGAGATCGGTCGACTTCTATCCTTTAACTCGGACCTTTCGTCCCTGTGAATAAACATACCTTTGCTTCGACATGTAACTCATGCCGATGAACAAACCCGTGTTCGACCCTCGTCATCATCGGCGAGATCAGCCGACCTCTATCCTTTAACTCGGACCTTTCGTCCCTGTTAATAAACATACCTTTGCTTCAACATGTAACTCATGCCGATGAACAAACCCGTCTTCGACCCTTGTCATCATCGGCGAGATAGGTCTATCTCTATCCCTTAACTTGGATGTCACGTCCCGAGCGCGGAAGCTTACCCGTGACGCGACAGTTTTATATAGAACCAAAGCGAGCTAGCTATTCGATGGAATTCTTCATTTTGATAGTTAATAGGGTGCGCAAATAACTAAGATTTAACTTGAAATTAAAACAAATAATCCGAGATGACAATTGTTACCACTAACCAAATGATAATTACACACATTTCTCGAGTCCAACTACTAGGCTTCAAGCCCTTATTACAGTTCTAATAAATTAGACTAATACAACTGACATCTGACATAACTAGATACAAATGACATAATTACTACACCACAATTAACAAGACAACATGATAACTCCATTTCTACACTCATCACTCAGACTCATTCCCTTCCGAGTTCTGGCTGATATCCGAACTACCTGAAAAGGTTAGAAAATAACTAGATGAGTGAATCGCTCAGTAGGATTTACATCTCAAGTTCTAACATGCTTTAAGTGAATTACCCATTTATTTAATGTAGGTAAACTATGCATGCAAACAGATAGATATCAAAGAATCGTAAAATCGATAGGAGTAGAAAGTGAGAGTATATAGATTGCACAATTTCAAGCAGCAGTAGCAAGTGATAGCAAATGATATCAGGCCAGTGATAACTGAGAAGTAATAACTGGAATAGCAACATGTTAATCAAGCTAGCAATAGTAAGCAAAGTAGTTTCAAGCATGTATAACTGGAATTGGCTATTTATAATGCATTCAAGTAAACACTTTCTCAAGTCAATCAATCAAGTAATATCACGAGAATGAGTGGAATGCCTAAAGTATAGCAAGCAAGTACTCCGGTGCAATGCCAAACACCGTGGTCAATAAACTCCCATGGGCACAAGTACCTTCGGGTGCTCCTCCCAGGACCAGACCGGGCCCTATATGCACAGCATTGGTCATGTTTGTCGACATCCACTCTCGTTTATAGCCAATATGGAATTTCAAGGGTTGACCCGGTAGGATGGATATAAGGTGGATTATAGAATAGAATACAAGGCGTAGCGTTATGTAGGGACGAACTAGGAGTAAAAACCCGTAACGTTCGATACATGGAAAAACTAGGTGAGATTGGTGCCTGTAGGCTTTGGTTTAACCAATGGTTTGACTAATGACAATAGATGTTAACTAGATGATCTATTGGTTAATAGAATTTTAATAGGTTTACAAGTTGCAGTTTTTGCCCATTTTATGTTTAGAACAAGTGTCTGTTGTATAGTCGTTGTTATAGTGTCCGGGTCATGGGCACACTTCAATTTAAGCTGATTTATGTAAAATTGATGACATGGACAGATAAAGGAATTTGTGCGGTTTACATGCATTCGTTTCATGCTTTACATATCAATTTTTTACCATTACGTATCATACTAGTTTACATTTTACAGGAAACTTAAGGGAGATAGAGTTTATACCAAATCTGGTGTATAGATTAGGTAGACTAACAAGTTAATTAGGTATGCTAATTGATGAGTATGTCAACTAACATGTTAAGGATTTACCCTGGATTGAAGTTAATACATGCTAATTATCACGGGGTATGAGACTAAACTTGCTGGTGTTGACACAAGTGTCGACACTAGGTGTCAACATTTAACCTGTTAGATATATATGTATGGAAGTGTCTACCCGAGGTGTCAACACTGGTGTCAACACTTGGTATATTTCTACCCGAGGTGTCAATACTGGTGTCAACACTTGGTATATTTCTACCCGAGGTGTCAACACTGGTGTCAACACTTGGTATATTTCATATTTCTACCCGAGGTGTCAACACTGGTGTCAACACTTGGTATATTTCTACCCGAGGTGTCAACACTTGGTATATTTCTACCCGAGGTGTCAACACTGGTGTCAACACTTGCTATATTTCTACCCGAGGTGTCAAAACTGGTGTCAACACTTGGTATACTTCATATTTCTACCCGAGGTGTCGACACTGGTGTCAACACTTGGTATATTTCTACCCGAGGTGTCAACACTGGTGTCAACACTTGGTATATTTCTACCCGAGGTGTCAACACTGGTGTCAACACTTGGTATATTTAGGTGTCAACACTTGGTATATTTCATATTTCTACCCGAGGTGTCAACACTGGTGTCAACACTTGGTATATTTCTACCCGAGGTGGCAACACTAGTGTCAACACTTGGTATATTTCTACCCGAGGTGTCAACCTTTATATCTACATTGTTCATTACATTATTCATGTGATGCACAATGTTTTTATCACCATGTTACCTTTGTTTGATAATATATGTGAAGATTAATTGAACAAAATTTGATTCAAATATTTTATTTTTGCAGGCCTGAAGATCTTCAATCTAAGTGTCTTTAATATCCTTGGTGGAGGTTCATAACTTGTTCATACTTTCTTTCACTTGTTGAGGGGTTTTATGTTGTTTTTCATTAAGTTCACAGCATGTGTCGACACTAGTGTCGACACTTACTGTTCATTTTTGGTCTCTGTTGTACAGTTAATATTACAATATTTTGTGTGTCGACACCTGTGTCGACACATGAGGTTCTCCTAGGGCTTATATGTTCACGTATGTATTGTGTGTCGCGTAGGTTTCGCGTAGGTGTCAACACTCTCGCAACACTTGGGCAACATGTAAGTGTCGCGTAGGTGTTGCATAGGTGTCACGTAGGTGTTGCGTAAGTGTCGCGTAGGTGTCAACACTCTCGCAACACTTGGCAACACGTAAGTGTCGCGTAGGTGTTGCATAGGTGTCGCGTAAGTGTCGCGTAGGTGTCGCGTAAGTGTCAACACTCTCGCAACACTTGGGCAACACCTGGTAAGTGTTTTGTAGGTGTTGCGTAGGTGTCAACACTCTCGTAACACTTGGGCAACACCTGTGTCATTTGACTATATATGTTGCAAGTGTCGACATATGTATGACATATGTATAGAAGTGTTGACATGAGGTGTCAACATCGGTGTCAACACTTGTTACATATACTATGGAAGTGTCGACATGTGTATGGAAGTGTTGACAGAAGGTGTCAACACTTGCGTTATATATATATGGAAGTGTTATATGTAGAGGTGTTGACATTGAAGTGTCTTAGTAGATTAACAGGTTAATTAAGCATGCTAATAGATTAGGTATGCTATTAGATTAGTTAATAAGGCTAATTCATGTTAGTTATCTTGGGCATGAGACTAATACTTACTAATTGTCCCATATTGAAGCTATTGCATGCTAATTATCCTGGTTGTGAAACTAATTACTTTACTAATTTTACTACTTTTCTTATATTAAAGCTAATACATGATAACTATGAGGCTAACACATGCTATATAAACACGAAATATCGCATGGAGATGATCCTAAGAGTAACTGTCTAGACTAATCATCCTAGATTAGCTACTAGTTTAATTAAAAATTGAGAACACCTACCTTGTTGGAAGATTGTAGTAGCAGACCCTTCTTGCGCAATCCCTGCAGAGCTTTGCCCCAACCTTAGCTAGCCTAGAATGGGGTAGCTACGGGTATGTTTATAGGGTCTGTCATAACCGAATAGGGGACAAGATCTGGAATAATGCGGCTTTACAGCTTGTACAGGCTGGAGAGATAAGAGATAGGCTGGAGAGATAAGAGATACTGTTTGTACAGCTAATCCATGGCCCAAATCGTAAGTGCAAGTTTTGCTAACTTATAACATATAATTTTTTGGCAAAAAGGGTAAATGGTATAGATGCTAGGATTGGAACCCTGGTCACTAGGTTGAAAGGCACATCACTTAACCTACTACTCTAGGAAGTCACTTGTTAAGTGAATAATCTTTACATGTGATGACTCCGTATTCCAACTTCTTACATAAGCTTCCTATATGTTGACACCCGTTTCATGCCTACAAGTTGAGTCCTTTTCTTATCCCCTGATATCGTCCCGAGTTATCCATTACTTTAAGGTATTTCCTTGATGGTGTTTTGAGTATATCTATTCATTACCAAGCTTCTTACTCCCTGGACGGGGTTTGTTTGGAGTCAGTTTTCCCTTGGCGTATATCCTGCTGATAGCGGTTCTCTCCAGACCGCTATCACATGGTAGCGGTCCTATGAGGACCGCTTTCACCCTGCGACCCATTCCTTTGAAGCTGACCCGGTCAAACCTTATCGCCATGCCTGGTAGCGGTTTTGACCCGACCGTTTCCATTGGTAGCGGTCGTGCGATAGACCGCGTTCACCACCCAAGCCCAGTTCCGTCCGTAGCTCCGTTTTCTTCGCCCGGAGGTGTCTTAGGACTCTATCTTCGAGAGAGTTACGGCCCCGGACGGGTGGTGGACTCTCTTGGACGATTACTCTTCGATTTTTTAGGAGTTTATCCTTTGGAAAACTCTGGAATTCACCCCGGGAACCCCAACTCGACCTAGGGTTTCTAAGGATCGATATATAAGGGTTGGCTTCTTCCTCACTTTGGGGGGGACTTTTGGGAATTCACGCCGAAACTCTACCGGCCTGGGGAGCGATCTTCTGCCAAGGGACCATGCTGTTCACGTTCTAAGCATTCTCCGGTCCAGGGAGTATCTAGATCCTAGCGTTCAAACCCTCCTTCGTTCATTACTTTTCTTTACGTTGCATCGCTATTCTTGCATTATCTCGCGTTGTTCTATCACGTTCTAGTCATTCGTTGCATGTTTGAACATCCCTCCCACTATTTGTTACGCCCCACAGGGGTTAAAAATCACCAACCCCCAGGTACTTGCCCCCCCCTTGTTATGCGTTTTAATCATTATAGTTTGATAGATATTGCACTACTTGTAGATCTAATTGGGTTTGTTTTCTTTGTGTCTTCATCCTTCCTTGCAGGTTTACAGTACATTCAGCACGAGGCCCCTCTCTCTTGGCCGGCTGAGAGAGAGGGAGGATCGAACCCACAGCCCACGTTTTTGGGTGATGGTAGCGGTCTGGGAAGAACCGCCTTCATCAGGTAGCGGACGTGCGACCAACCGCCTTCACCTTTCAGCATCCCGCTTGCGAGTGCCGCTATCCTTCTCCTTTCCAAGGCTTGTAGCTCGGTCTTCCTGAGGTATTAGTCTTGGTGGCGATCACGGTCAGTTCTCTACTCCTCGTCCCCCTCTGTGTTTCATGAAAGTTCATGTCTATCAGTATGCTTACATCATTTAGTTAGGGGACGTCGCAAGATTGAAACACACATATATATATCTACACCCCTTTTTTGGCGATCACGGTGGGACACCACTGCCAATCGTGTTGTGTGCTGTATTACCTGCTTTTTACTATTTATTTCCATTGTTGGGGACCTCTGTGGGGTTTCCCGTTCCTGTTCTGGGTGTTTCCTGTTCTCTGGACTCGACGCGGTCTGATGAAAGCCGCTTCTATGTAGTAGCGGTCATCTGTGGACCGCTACAGGTTACTCCGGTGCACACTCCAAAACCTTCTGCCATAGATCATTACATGTTGCCTTATGGAGTGTTGTTTTATGCTGTCCATGCATCCGTATATTGTCCTCATTGTTGTTAGGGTTATGGCTTCTGATATATGGTTTACTGCTCGGGCCTCCCTCCGAGGTTTCTGCTCTTGCTTGGCCACTTCCTGCTTCCTGACATAACGCGGTCCCGCGTCGACCGCTTACATGTGGTAGCGGTCATGACAGGACCGCGACTGTTCGCCCAGGTACGCACCCGAGGTCCCTTTCTGTAGCCCATTATTCCACTACGTTTAAGGGTCCTGAGTGCTGTTTGTTCCTCTCTCTGATGAAGTAACTGTTCGTATTATTGTTTTCATCTTGATTACTAGTCTTTTAGGTTAGAACTTGCATGCACTCCGGTGCACATAGGATTCATGCATTTCATCCACATCTAGTTGCATGCCTACCGAGGTAGGGTTTCCTCTCGTCTCCATATTCCTTGGAGCCGACTAGGGACCTTGCTGAGGACCTCCGTAAGCCCCCGTGAGCCGTGGATTCCCACACGGACGCCGGGCCGGTTGTACCGTTCCATCCCTCAGGCTTGCATTTGCATACATTGTAAAGGAGTTAACCATAGTCGAACCAAAGTGTGGACCTTATTCCCTGTAGGATACCTATCTTGAGGGAATTAATCTCAATCCAAATCATTAAAAGGCCCACCCAAAACTTTGACAATAAAATACTTCCCATCATATTAACTTGTTTGACTTGGGTGAAATCCTTCATATTGTTTGTGTTGTGTGGGCTTGTCCAAGCCCACTTGTGTTATTTTGTGTTGCATCCCCCATCATCCATGTAGGTTTTATTGTTAGGCCCATTTAGGGTAGTCCATTCTGTGTGTCCATTTGTCTAGTCTCATTGTCCTAGGTTTCTTTTTCTTTTTCTTTGCATTATTGAGTCAGCCCCCCTCCTTTGAGCCCTTACTTCCCTCATTGGATTTCCCTGATTTTCCTGTATAAAGTCTCCATTTGCCTCATGGAGCGTCATTTTTCTCCTATATATTACCCTTCTTCCTCCTCGTCTTCTTATCCCCGCGTGGATTCCTCTTCCCATGCGGGCCCATCTCCTTATTCCTCCATTGGACCCTATTCTTCTAACGGGCCTTCTTGTCCCGCCCGTGCTGCTGTTGGCCCAATCAATTCTCATTCCCACCTTCATAATTCTTCCAGGCCCATGTATTCCTCAATTCTCGGAGCGGGCTTCCCTTCTTCTCAGGCCGGATCCCCTTATCCGGCCCATCAACATTATCCTGGTCTAAATTCATCATCTCTTGCTCAAGCTGGCCCATATCCTTCTCGGACTCTTCCTACCGAGGAGATGATCGCTCAGGCCCAACGCCAACTTGATGAATTGCAACGGCAAATCAGTCCTCAAACTTCTTTGGATATCCATTTGCATTCAAGGTCTTCAGCTTCCCCCACGTCAACAGATTCCGGCTTATCGTCGCTATGGTGGAGTCGGTGACCCCTACGTGCATTTGAAGGAGTTCTTATATGAGTCGGCCCAGTTCCAGCATGATCAACGCTTGATGGCCTATTTGTTTGGCCTATCTTTAGAGGGTCCGGCCAAGGATTGGTTCTTCACGTTACCGCAAGAGCAGATGATGAATTTTCAAGCCGTTCAAGCAAGATTCATTCAGCAGTACCAGGATCAGGTTGGGCCCAGACATTCTTTGGTTGATCTGGCCCAAGAGAAGATGACGCCCGACGAGGAATTCTCCACGTTTGCCGACCGCTGGCGTCACCTAGCCGCGCAAGTTCGGGGCATATTCCGGAGGGCGAGCAGATCAAGATGGTTATTTCTAACGCAACGCCCGAGCTCAGATGTATCTTAGCCCTGAACGATATCACATCCTGGCAACAGCTTTACAATCGAGCCCGCTTCGTTAGCCAACAACTCCTAGTTTCCTTTGACCATGAGTCTCCTCCACCGTCACCTTCTACATACACTTTCCCTCCGCCCTTCACCGTAAGTCAGCCCTCCACCTTATATCCCTCCACGAGTCGACCGTCCACTCCCACACACCCCTATACCTCCATGTGCTCCACCGCATACCAACCATCCACGAGTCGGCCCTCCGCTATTTTATCTCCTCACACCCCTCCACCTCCGGTCAAGGAAACACCACACCGCGAGTGGGTAGATGCCATCCATTACAATCCCACTCCCCCCACGCCGCCACATCATTCCAGCCCTCCGCCTTCGCCTACGCAATCCCCTTACCTACGCAACCTCCGCTTCCACCCCCGCAACCTTCTCTATCACCTTCCCATATCCCTCGACACCCACCGTACCCGAAGCGGGCTCCTTCTCCGCCGTTGCCAGAATCTTTCACAAACATTTTCAGGGCTTTGATGGCCACCCATGCGTTGCAGCTCCCTCCGGTTGTGCCTTGCCGACCCACAGTCGGGAATTTGCTCCAGTTCTGTGAATTCCACCGTCAGCAGGGGCATTTGATTGAGGACTGTCCCGAGTTCCGGGAGTTTATTTACAGCTTGGAAGACAAGAGGATGATTGATTGGGCTGTCATACGCCAAGTTATTTTGGATCTCAGTAGCAAGCAGCAGCAGCAGCAAGCCGTGCCGCCTAGGCAACCATCCCCACTTCAAGACCAGGGGCACCCTGGTGTTTCTTTAGTTAATAAGATACCTGCTCCGTTACCTACTTCTTTCTCCATCCCATCTCCTCCACAACCTTTACCTACCCCAGCCTCCGCTCGGGCAACCTCTCTTTCACCCTCCGTTTCCACCACCACACCTATCCCCAACGCCTCTCGACGAGTCGTGAAGATACGTCGAAGAGCGCCACCACCTGCCTCTTCCCCCACTATGCCACTACCTTCCTCTCCTCCTTCTTCCCCACCCTTACCTTCACCTCCATCCCCTTCACCTTCACCGTCTTCATCAACCACATCACTCCCTTTGCCACCCTCATCACCTTTGCCACCGCCGCCACCACTTCCTTCACTCCCCCTTTCGCCATCATCCTCTGAGCCCGAGCAGGCCGAGCCCAAACCCACACCTCCACTTTTGCCTTTACCTCCACCCATGCCCGTCATCATCATTATTCCCCCATCACTTGCACCATCGCCACCCGCGCCCTTCAAACCTCCTCCTTCTAACCTTCCTCTACCACTTCCCACTTCGCAGAGCAGGTACACGCTACCTTTGGTGCCCCTTGGGTCTGGTCCCCAGGGAGATAATGAGCCGAGCCAGGTTTCGATTGTGCATTTCAAGATTCAAGTTGTCATTTACCGCATGCCAATCTGGGTCCTGGTCCCTGGCTATTTTCGGGATAATGAGCCTGCATTTTCAGAAATGGTTGCAAAGAAGAGTTCACTCGCACTAGTGCCAGTTTCTTCACGAGCGAGGCTGATGGCAATCTCATCGCTCGCCGGGGGATTCACTATCGATGCTGTTATTTCTCCTCGCTCGATTGATGTTCAGTTCACTGGCCGAGAGGGGTTCTCTACTCGGATTATGCTAACCCATACGGCCGCCCGGAGCCTGATGGATTCCCTATTCAAGGGGCAATTGGCTGCATCTTCTGCACTTTCCAAGGACATTCTGCACTTGCTGTGCAACCTCCCTCAATTATTAGCATGCCGGCCACGTCAACGCCGCGTATTGATCTCTCTCAGCTTGTCCTGCTCTTCTAGTACGGGAGTTATGCTTCGAGCCTGATTGCCGAGTGGAGTTGCCGAACCTCTATGTTCTAGTGCCAAGAGACAAAACTCCGTGGCTTCATGATATTCATTCAGTTGAGAAGTGTTTGCCCAAGAATGTCTGCATCTTGTTAGCACTGGGGGTCTAGGGGCAGCCGCCCCAATGAAGCTGCATATTCATGACCGGGCCAGGCCATCTGCCAGGTGGGCCCGCTATTTGAGAAGACATTACAGATTGAGGAGCCCGGGAAGCCGAGCCCGCGCCAGGCGGCGTTGTTTCAAGAAGATTGCGGCTAAGAAGAGGCGGCGACGTAAGTTCAAGGGCCGTCAGTTGGGCACTCAGGAGTCCACTGCCTCATCTCCTTCTTCCGTCCATTCGTCTTTTCTATTGCTCAGTTCTTATCCGTGGGTGGTGTACCTTCCACCACCTGACCATATTTCCACCATCTTTTCCTATCCTCACCATTCTAGGCCTCGGCCTATGTCTTCCTCTTCCCCTGAGTCAGGGGCATCTTCTAGTTTTTCTTCCCGGACATGTCCGGATTTCACTGCTCGTCTCTTTCCCCCGACCTTGTTAGGAATCCCTTGCGCTCGTTCCCCGACCTTGTCGGGTGATTTTTCTGATCCTTCCCCGATTTTGTCGGGTGGTTTCCATTTCTTTTCCCCGACCTTGTCGGGTGTTCATACATTCTCTTCCCCGCCTCTGTCGAGTGATCGCTATTCCTCTCTCTGACCACGTCAGATGATCATTATCCTTCTTTCTTGTCTTCACAGTTATCTTTTCGACGTCTTTCTGTTCTTTCTGTCTCACCCTTTCAAGGTCATTACCCTTTTTCTTGCTGTTCTCGAGGCTTTAGCCCACCTTGATCTCAGTTAATCCTTGTTTATTATGTATCTGGTTCCTTGTTATCAGGGCCTCAATGCCTTAACGAGGAAGCTCTAGCCCTCGTCTCTCTTCCTTTTTATCCCTTCTTCGTCCAGTGTGATGTCTGCCACTCCTCTGTGTCGAGGAATCCAATCATTTGCTCCCTTTCATCCTTTATCCTGGCAAGCAAGGAAAACAAAGTTCGCGCTCCTCAAAGCTCAATGATCGAGATCGCTTCAGGATGCTGGTTTCCACGCCATGGATTTGCAAAGGTATCTTTATTTTGCGCAAAGAAACATGCTTTCATTTCCATTATTTCTATTGTTTTGGCACATGGTTGTAATATTAATTCCTTAACATGATTGAGTGGCTTTAGGAGTCTTTGTGTCAAATAAAAAAGGTTATCTTCTGCAGCATCCTTAGGCTGGTGATAGCTCCGCGCTGGGAGTCTAGCTTCATTCCCCGATTGTTGAGGGTGACCTTTAGGCAGGGGTTTTTCACACAATACACGGCAAACCATAGCCGATTCTTCTGAGGCGCACCGTTGCTGCTTTGGCCATACTTTGGGTATGCACAAAAGTCTTTTCTTTTCTCTGCTCGGCCAAGTGCAGGGGCAAGAGATGGATGGATAAGATGACCAACTTAGGCGCTCCCCAATACGAGAGAGGTCTCAAATAGGGGCAGTCTTGACCCTCAAAAATAAGCTTTTATGCTATATCTGGCCAATAAGGGCTACCAAAATGAAAAAATGAATCAATGCAAAGTTACGATTGAAAGGCATGACAAGAGTGGCAGTATAGTTCCCCGCGGGACGTCATGAGCCCGGTCGCATGCGTGCCTGATAAATATGGGTCTAAAAATCAAAGACACAAGCCCCAGCGCAACAGACCTACTCTTTGAGGAGTAGTGCCCTTGAAGGAATTCGAGCCTTGATATCTCCCATCCTGCACGAAGCTTGTCTCCAATTTATCTTCTGCTCCTCCCTCTTAGGCCGGGTTGTATCCCGGGTATGGCCTTAGTAGGGGCACCGTTCTTTAGAAGCAGTTGGTTGTGGCAAGCCACCCTCACATGCACACCCTGCTTAAGGGAAGCCTTTAGTGAAAGGGGTCGGAACGACGGTCCCTTGCCAGTAGTTTGAACCCGCCTTTAGGTGCTGCGGATTTCTATGACAAAATTCCAAAAAAAAAAAAAAAAAATCAAATATTATCAAAACTTCAAACAAATCAAATATTTCAAAACTTCAAAAAAATCAAATATTGTCGTCAAAAAAAAAATCATCAAAAAGATTACGAAAATCCAAAAAAAATGTGTCTTTTTCATGCATTTACATTTGTTTTAAGGACAGATACGTAATCCGTTTGCTAAGTGTGCAGGTTACAAGTACCCAGGCATTCCTCGCTATATCTTTTCGCTCCATCTCCTATCCACATCTTTGGGCCTATTCTCTCATTCAACTCATGTCTCTCAATCTGTTCTGAAGCTTATGTCCTCCTCAAATTCTTGCTTCCTCTGATCACATCTATGTGAGACGGCTTTACCTCACGATCATGAACCTGGCGGTTCCGCTTCATGCTGATCTTAAGTTTCGATTGAGGAGTGTATTTGCCACATCTTTGTCCTGCATGAGTTATTTTGTCCCACGAATATGTTGGTCGCGCATGGGCCCCCTGTTGTATGACATTGCGTCTGCCTTGGTTGGGCACTCTTACGTTCTTCAGGACACGGTTGGTCGCACAACCTCTACCTTTTGTCGCGGTTGTCATGGAACCGCGACTGTTTTTGGCTGAGCCTGCATACTACTTCCCCTTTTAGTCGTGTCTCGTCCTCGCACCACTTTCTCTCTTCTTCTTGAGTCGATTGTGTAAAGCATTTATAGATTGGTAGAACGAACATTCACATTCATTAAAACAAAACTCATGGCATTATATATATGTGTCATTTCTCCATGTACATGTGTGGTGCAAACAAAATGAAAAAGAGAAACAACAAGGCATAATCAAGCCTGGCCCTCGCCAGGTCCCTCACTCTCACCCCCGCCCTCTCGCCTCTTCTCCGGAGGACCCATGGCTGTGCTACCCTCCTCTCGGCGTCGGCGCCTCTCCTCGTCCTCATTCCTCCGACGGCCGGAGGAACCCGTGAAGTAGTCCCGGACAGAACCACTGTGTGCGCCACCCTGGGACGCGCTCCGCTCAGGGCCTCGCCCCATCATGCGAAATGCCCGCTCCAGGGCCCGTAGCTCGATCTTGAGGTCGTGGACCTGCTGCCGGGACTTCTCTGCCTCCTCGCGATAGCGGCCCGCCACCGCCGCCTCCTCCCGCAGCCGGGCCATCTCCTGCATCGCTGCCTCCAGCTCTCTGGTCTGCATTATAATTCCATTAGTGAATAGCCAATCCATAGGCAGGATCATTGAAAGAAGGTTGTGTCACTCACCCTCTCGGCAAGAGCGGTCTCGGCCTCCTCAGCCCTTGCAGTCACCCTGGCGAACTCAGCATCCCTCTGGGTCCGGTCTGCTGGTGTCTGTGCGGAGGAAGAAGGGGCATCTGCGCCATGGCGCTGGGCTCCCTCGACACGCTGCACATTGAAGTCAGTCAATCTCATAAGTCTTATAGCATAATCACATTTCTAAGTCTAGAAAGCAGTAAAGGCTCACCAGGAGATCCAGGGAGCGCTGAAGCTCATCCCGCTGCTGCACAGTCGAGTGGAGCAAACCCTGGAGCTCTGCAATGCGTCCCTCAGGGTCAAGCTGCATTCAAAAACATTAACATGTCAGCATGTCGGCATAGTAGATAAGGCACTAGGTTCAGAGATTCTTACCGGTCGTCGAGTGCCGCGGAAGACCTGATCCCCGTAGCGTCGTGCATAGGCCTTTAGGTAGGCCTCGTCCGTGTCAGCTCTGGCCCGTACCTCGCGTCCATGGCGCGCCCAGTCCCGGATCTGCTCCTCCGCTCGAGCAATCCAGTCCACCGAGCCAACCAGTCCGCGTGAGTGTCGCCCCACGCGCTCCTCCTCGGCGCTCTCCCGGGTCGGGAATGCCACGTCCGGCTGATGCACTCCCCGAGTCCTCATGATCAGGCGGTAGTGGAGTGGCTCCACCACGTTCATGCAGTGTAGCCAGATATCTCGACCTGAGTAAGCCAGCGCCACCTCCACCCAAGGCTGGCCCTCGAATCCCTCGTCTCGGTAAGGTGTCCAACGAACCTGTAGAAGGAGTCAAGGTCAGCATGCATTTCAACATTTGCATCTTAAGTTTAAAGTTTAGAACTCACCGATGCATAGGGAAGAGAATCGATGTCATCCTGAATCGCCCGCACCTGGCGTTTGAGCGATCCCGTGTCCCGCCTAGTCACCCATCGCCTCGCGATAGGTAGACGGTCTGCATGAGCCTCTAGCCCTCTACTGAGGTGAGGCAAGTAGAGATAGGCCCACACCTGCATTCCACACATGCATTAATCAGATAATCATGTAAGCATAAGCATTCAAATTCAGGGCATTCAAATTGAGATCATACCTGGAGAAATGGAGCGAAGCCGCCAAGCATCGTCTGGCGGGTAGTGGTGCCGAGGGAGTCAAACAGAAAAGCCAGCACGGCCGCGCCCCAAGCATACGACCCCACACCCTCGAGGTCCTCCAGTAGTGGTAGCAATCGGCAGCTCACCGCATCTCCTCTCGTGGCAAAGAGCAGCCGCCCGAACAGAAACACCAAGAACCGCCTCAGTACCCTATCTGCCTCGGCTCCTGGCTCGGCAGACACTCTCGCCCTCGCTCGGTCCCTCAGTCTCTCCAGGTGCTGCTCGGGTAGCTCCCCGACTGAGATCCCGGCGCCTCTCAAGCCCAGGCTATCCTGCAGTCTGCCTCGCGGTAGTAGGGATGACGGCCGTCCCGGTCTATCCAGCTCCAGTCCTAGCAGCTGCTGTGCCTGCTCCCGGTAGTCTGAGTGGGTGAAGCCGCTCACGGGTGCCCCGTGCACTCGGAGTCCCGTGATCCGTGCCATGTCCTCGAGTGTGGGGATCATGTGTCCCCACGGGAACAGGAAGGCCTTGCTGATTGGATCCCATCTGTCCTGTAGTGCTAGCAGCAGCGCGGCGTCAGTCCGGAGTACCTCCACGCTCAAGAACTCCGCAAACCCCATCGCCGCCAGCCTGACCCTCTGAAACTCAGGCAAGGCAAGGTACACCGCTCTGACCTGCAACCACGAGATCCTGGTCCGGCTCTTCCCCTGCAAAGGCATTTCACCATTTAAGGATCAGCATAATTCACATAAACATTTCTAGATAAAAAGAAATTGAATTTTCGAATGGGGGTCTGGGATGGTCGCGGTCCTCAAAGAACCGCTACTACAGGTCGCGGCTACTGGTTGACCGCGACCTGTCCGCCATGACGGGCCGGGCCTTCCCCGTTTCTAGCCTTGTCCTCATGGGCTTTTTAGCCCTACATTCTATCATTTGGGGATCTTCGATCCCGTTCTAACCGCATGCAACAAGATAAATTAAAATTAAAGGGGCAAAAGAGGAGTTTTGGGCCGTGGGGGCTTACCTCGGACGGTGGCGCTCCCGGGGCTCGTTTTTCCTCGCCGTCCCCCTCGGTTCCTTCGTCGGCCTCTTCGACGGCCTCGTCGGGATCTTCGGGAGCGACGGGAGGGATTTCTTCCTCCGGCACCGGCGGTGGCTGTTCGTCTCCCGCCGGTGGCTCCGTGGAGGACGAAGCGCCCACGTCCGCCTCCATGATCCTCCGGAGGAAGCGGCGTGTGAGTTGCTTCTTCAGCATCTCTCCGGTTGGCCGGGGAGGCTGGGGAGGAAAGGGGAGTTCGGGAGGAGTTTGGGGTCGGTTTTTTGCGAAATAGAAATGGAGGGAATGAAGGGGACGCCGAAGGGGCGGCCGTTATTTTTCAAATCCGGCCACATAGTCGCGGTCTGTCGAAGACTGCTACCATATGATAGCGGCTTTGTGAAGACCGCCTTCTTTGTATAAGGCCCTTATGCTTGTTTACTCACTTGCCTGGTCTCTGCTTGGTCATATGGCTTCTTTTCGGTGATGTTTGATCGCACATATGCTTTGTTTGTTTCGTCATTATGGTGAAGTTGGTTCGTTACATTATATATTGTTTGCCTTTGGCATTATGTTCTACTCTGTTCATGTTTATTTGCTTGAGATTTTCTCATCTTGAAAAGCCATAAAAATTCAAATATGTGAAAAGACAAAAAAATGCCGTTCCGCTTGACAGGTAAGTCAGGTATGGCTTTCTATCCCTCCTCTTTATTGCATTACTATATGGTATTATATTATATTATCTCAAGGACCAGTTGGTTTCCCGCGTGTTCCAGGATCTGATGTTCCCCTTCAACAAAAACAATGATGATCTAGGTTCACGCGTTTAACCTCCGGATAGGCCGCTAGGTTGGGAAAACTAGGGGAGGATGGTTCCATCCTGCACGCCGTGGTTGTAGATGGTATCTTGACCTTGGTTATCCCCAGGCTAGCAATATTATCCTTGAGTATTGGCTATTTTATGTTTTCTTTGCATTTGTTTTAATGATTTCTTTATTTTAGCCCAGCATGCATCATGTCATCTTTTGAGCATTCACGCCTCGTGATCCGTTCAAGGGTTTCTCCTCTGTAATGGTTAATTGCACTTCAATTCACTTGGATAAGAGATTCTCATTCCGCTCTGAATTTGAACGATTTCTCTGATCTTTTCGCTTGGTCTGGTTGGCCAGTGTGATTCCTGTCTGGATTTTTTATCCCGGTTGCTTTTCCTACTTTTTACGTTATGTACCTTTCCAACCCCCTCATCGTCTGTGGATTGTGTCCCCGATGGGCCTGGTCGTGCTTCCTTTTCCTGTTAGTTTAGTTATCCGGACATGTCTCATCCGCGTCATCCAGTCCTGGTGGTTAGTTCGGTGTTTTCAGGGAGAATTCCTGTCGCTTGCTGGTTGTAACGGGTGTCTTTTGCCTTGCTGCCCGCTTAGCAGTTCTCTCTGCTTCATCTCCACGTCATCTCCGTTTCACGTCGCTGTTACCTTCGCTCCATCTCCTTTCTACTTCGCCTCCATGTCGCCTCCGCTCGCTCCCTTGCAAAGCGGACACCAAGGAGGGGCATCTGTTGACACCCGTTTATGCCTACAAGTTGAGTCCTTTTCTTATCCCCTGATATCGTCCCGAGTTATCCATTACTTTAAGGTATTTCCTTGATGGTGTTTTGAGTATATCTATTCATTACCAAGCTTCTTACTCCCTGGACGGGGTTTGTTTGGAGTCAGTTTTCCCTTGGCGTATATCCTGCTGATAGCGGTTCTCTCTAGACCGCTATCACATGGTAGCGGTCCTATGAGGACCGCTTTCACCCTGCGACCCATTCCTTTGAAGCTGACCCGGTCAAACCTTATCCCCATGCCTGGTAGCGGTTTTGACCCGACCGTTTCCATTGGTAGCGGTCGTGCGATAGACCGCGTTCACCACCCAAGCCCAGTTCCGTCCGTAGCTCCGTTTTCTTCGCCCGGAGGTGTCTTAGGACTCTATCTTCGAGAGAGTTACGGCCCCGGACGGGTGGTGGACTCTCTTGGACGATTTTTCTTCGATTTTTTCAGGAGTTTATCCTTTGGAAAACTCTGGAATTCGCCCCGGGGAACCCCAACTCGACCTAGGGTTTCTAAGGAATCGATATATAAGGGTTGGCTTCTTCCTCACTTGGTGGGGGGGGACTTTTGGGAATTCACGCCGAAACTCTGCCGGCCTGGGGAGCGATCTTCTGCCAAGGGACCATGCTGTTCACGTTCTAAGCATTCTCCGGTCCAGGGAGTATCTAGATCCTAGCGTTCAAACCCTCCTTCGTTCATTACTTTTCTTTACGTTGCATCGCTATTCTTGCATTATCTCGCGTTGTTCTATCATGTTCTAGTCATTCGTTGCATGCTTAAACATCCCTCCCACTGTTTGTCACGCCCCACAGGGGTTAAAAATCACCAACCCCCAGGTACTTGCCCCCCCTTTGTTATGCGTTTTAATTATTATAGTTTGATAGATACTGCACTACTCGTAGATCTAATTGGGTTTGTTTTCTTTGTGTCTTCATCCTTCCCTGCAGGTTTACAGTATATTCAGCACGAGGCCCCTCTCTCTTGGCCGGCTGAGAGAGAGGGACGATCGAACCCACAGCCCACGTTTTCGGGTGATGGTAGCGGTCTGGGACGAACCGCCTTCATCAGGTAGCGGACGTGCGACCAACCGCCTTCACCTTTCAGCATCCCGCTTGCGAGTGCCGCTACCCTTCTCCTTTCCAAGGCTTGTAGCTCGATCTTCCTGAGGTATTAGTCTTGGTGGCGATCACGGTCAGTTCTCTACTCCTCGCCCCCCTCTGTGTTTCATGAAAGTTCATGTCTATCAGTATGCTTACATCATTTAGTTAGGGGACGTCGCAAGATTGAAACACACACATATATATATATATCTACACTATACAATTTATCTAATGTTTTTTTTTCATTTGGAAAATAATATTAATAATAATTTTTTTTTCATTTTCATTTTTTTTATACGGGGTGCTACACCCTCCCCTACTTAAAAGAATTTGGTCCCCAAATTCAATTGTATAAGGGTAAATTCAACTACATGAGGATACTGTAGAAAGTATAAGATACTTGCCGACTAAAATAGTTCTTGGTATCTTCTCTTCATAGATTCCTCGGTCTCCCAAGTTGCTTCTTGCTCCGAGCATCGATTCCATTGGATTTTTACCATCGGGATCGTCTTGCTCCTTAGAACTCGGATTTCTTGGTCGAGAATCTTTACTGGCCTTTGCTCATAGGTGAGGTCCTTCTGTATCACCATGTCAGTGTGATCGATGACGTGGAGAGGATGGTGCACATACTTCTTCAGCATAGAAATATGGAATACATTGTGCACTTCCGAGAGTTGAGGTGGTAAGGCAATGCGGTAAGCCACCTCGCCCACTCTTTCTAATACTTCAAATGGACCGATAAACCTTGGTGTGAGCTTGCCCTTAACACCGAATCTTCTAATACCTTGGCCGGGAGATACCTTGAGAAATACATGATCACCCACTTGAAATTCCAAATCTCTCCTTCTGTTATCAGTATAAGATTTTTGCCTGCACTGAGCTACCTCGAGTCTCTCTCGGATAAGGTGTATCTTTTCAGTTGAATCTCTAACCATATCTGGGCCTAGAAGTTGTCTTTCACCGACTTCATCCCAGCATATTGGAGATCGACAACTCCTGTCATAAAGTGCCTCGAAAGGTGCCATCTGGATACTGGCTTGGTGGCTGTTATTGTAGGCAAATTCGGCTAGGGGTAAGTGGTCATGCCAGCTTCCGCCGAAATCTATAATACATGACCTTAACATCTCTTCAACAACTTGATTTGTTCTTTCAGTCTGACCACCTGTCTGGGGATGAAAAGTAGTGCTAAAGTTGAGTTTCGTTCCCAGAGAATGTTGTAGACCCTTCCAAAAATGAGAAGTAAAGCGTGGGTCTCGATCAGATACTATAGACACAGGAATTCCATGTAATCTAGTAACCTCCTTGATATATAAGGCAGCAAGAACATCAACCGACCATCGACTCTTTATAGGCAAGAAATGAGCCGATTTAGTAAGGCGATCGTTGATTACCCATATTCCGTCATGTCCGCCCCTAGACCTAGGCAAACCCATGATGAAGTCCATGCCGATGTCTTCCCATTTCCACTTGGGAATATCTAGTGGATGCAATCTTCCAGCGGGCTTCTGATGTTCCGCCTTCACCTGTTGGCATGTCAAGCATCTAGACACGAAGTCCGCTATCTCCCTTTTCATGTTGGGCCACCAAAAGGTTCTTTTTATGTCTTGGTACATCTTAGTGGCTCCAGGGTGGATCGTATACCTCGATCGGTGAGCTTCTTCAAGAATCCTCTTCTTCAGCTCAGGACTGTCTGGTACACATGTCCGTTCATGGTATAATAATCTGCCATCGAGTGCCAACTTGAAATCAGATTTCTCGTCTAGCTTTTCCTTTATTTCCACTAGGGTAGGATCTTCTTCTTGCAACCTCTTGATTTCAGCTAGCAAATCCGGACGTACACTTAAGAGAGATAGAGTAATACACCTGTCATTCTCATCCATGCTTATATTGAGTTCAGCAAATTTTTCCAACAGCTTCCATTCTTGAACCATACAGTTGGTTACTAGGGCTCTTGGCTTCCGACTAAGGGCATCTGCTATGGAATTACCCTTACCAGGATGATATTGTATAGTGAAGTTGAAATCCTTGAGATACTCGAGCCAACGCCTTTGTCGCATGTTCAGCTCTCTCTGAGAGAATAGATATTTAAGGCTTTTATGATCGGAGTATACGGTGAATTGCTCTCCATAGAGATAGTGCCTCCAGACCTTTAAAGCCAATACCACTGCGGCTAGTTCCAAATCATGCACATGGTAGTTTTCTTCATGCTTCTTTAATTGCTGGGAAGAGTATGCAATGACTCTTCCATTCTGCATCAATACACATCCGAGGCCGATACCAGATGCATCGGTATATACCTCGTACTTCTCTCCTTCAATTGGTAGAGATAAGACCGGAGCAGTAGTCAAGAGATCCTTCAAAGTCAGGAAACTCTTCTCACAGTCTTCACTCCATTCATGAGGCACTTCCTTGCGAGTTAATCTGGTAAGAGGGACAGCAATTTTGGAGAAGTCCTTAATAAAACACCGGTAGTAACCAGCTAGACCCAAGAAGCTTCGAATCTCCGTTGCATTCGTTGGTCGTCCCCAATTTTGTACAGCTTCGACCTTCGCAGGGTCAACAGAAATTCCATTCTTTGATATGACATGGCCTAAGAAGGACACTTCTTCAAGCCAGAACTGGCATTTGCTGAATTTGGCATATAGCTTGTTGTCTCGCAATATCTGTAATGCCTTCTTGAGATGCACTTCATGATCTTCTTCAGTTTTTGAATAGATCAATATATCATCGATAAATACCACAATAAATTGGTCTAAATAAGGCCTATAGATGTTGTTCATTAACTGCATAAAAGCTGCGGGGGCATTTGTTAGTCCAAAAGGCATAACAGTAAATTCGTAATGCCCATACCTGCTTCGAAATGCAGTTTTATATATGTCTTCTTCTTTGATCCTCAATTGGTGGTAACCAGACCGAAGATCAATCTTGGAGAAATAGTTAGCTCCAGACAATTGGTCGAACAGCTCGTCAATTCTCTGCAGCGGGTACTTGTTCTTGATTGTAAGATGGTTCAACTGCCGATAATCAATGCATAGCCTAAATGTTCCATCCTTCTTTTTAACAAAGAGCACGGGTGCTCCCCAGGGGGAAGTACTCGGCCTAATGAATCCCTTTTTCAGTAAATCCATTAGCTGCTCTTTTAGCTCCTTCAACTCGGTGGGAGACATTCTATAGGGTGCCTTAGACACAGGACCAGCACCAGGAATAATGTCGATAGTGAACGACACTTCCCTCTCCGGGGGTAAACCTGGTAATTCTTCAGGAAAAACATCTGAAAAGTCCCGAATTACACGGATGTCTTCAATTTCAGTCTTCTCGACTTCCATGGCAGTCACAAAAGCTATGAAAGCCACACATCCTTTATTCACAAGTTTGCTAGCTCGAAGAGCTGAGATGAGAGGGGATTTATTCCGAGGGCTAATATAAACTAACTCGGAATAATCTGCAAAAGTTATCTTGCCATGCCGGCAGTCTACCATTGCTTGGTAGGTGGATAACCAGCCAGCTCCTAATATGACATCATAATGCTCCATATCAAGGCATATCAGGTCGACTGGAAGATTGTTACCTTGGACCATAACCTCACAACTTGGGTAGTGATGCATGATATCAGACTTGTTTCCAAGAGGTGTAGATATTACTAAATCTAACCATTCAGGTTCTTTAGAAAATGAGGCAGTAAATCTCTTGGAAACAAATGAATGAGTTGCTCCAGTATCAAATAGAACTTTTGCAGGTTTAGAGCAAACAGTTAGTGTACCTTCCACGATTCCTCCTTCCATGGGTTCCGTCCCTTGAAGAGCTTGGAGACGGCCTTGTTTCTTTACCAGACGCTTCTCGTCTATGTTGGCTTGTTCCTTCATCAAGGGGCAGTCGGGGATTCGATGCTCTCGACTCCCACATCGGAGACATGCTCCCAGTTTCCTCCAGCATTCCTTAGTCTTATGACCAGCCTTGTCATAATACTTGCAGATTTCCTTAGAAGGTGTGATGGCGGAGGAAGGCTTATTGTTGATTGTAGAGAAGGGCTTGTTGCTTTTCTGGAACCTCTTCTCTTTGGAAAATTCTCCTCCATTTAAGAATCGCTTCCTACCAAATGGTGGTTTGAAGTTTCCCATACTAGGGACGGGTTCCTTCTTGTCCCTGCCTCGAATCCTTTCAGAGAATTCAGTGGCATCTTCCAACAATTGAGCACGCCGAACCATTTCCGAATAGACTTGGATGTCCATTGGCGCAAGTTGTGTAATATATTGGGGCCGTAGCCCGTTGAGGAATCTCCTTGCTTTTCATCTTTTCCGTACACACCAAGTGGGGTGCATAACGGGAAAGTCTTGAGAATTGGGCCTCATATTCGGCCACCTTCAGGCTCCGTTGCTTTAACGCGGAAAATTCTGTGGCCTTCTTCTCTTGAACACGGTCAGAAAAATACTTGTTGTTGTAGTGTTCAACAAACTCCACCCAGGTGACATGGTTGTCGGGCAGTGTTGCTTCTACGGATTCCCACCAGCATCGAGCATCACGTTCTAGTTGGAACGTAGCCAATAGAACCTTCTATGTATCCGTGCATTGCATTACACGGAAGATCCTCTCAATTTCCTTCAGCCAATTCTCGGCATCATCGGGGTCCACCGAACCCGTGAATCTTGGTGGGTTCATGTTACGAAAATCCCGATGAAGGTCACCAGCTCCACGGTGAGCACCGCCAACACCGCCTTGCGCCACTTGCTATAGCGCCTGCGTAAGTCCCTGCACAGTGCGCTGCATCTCGCGCCATTGTGCTCTTTCAGCGGCCATAATCCTACAAAAGAATTAAGGTGTAATAAATATTGGGTTTCGTTATTATGGGGTCAATTGTCATTGTTAAACTTAACCCTTGGCCTTACCCATCTCACCAGGTAAGATCTAAACCTATCCATAGACAATTCTATTAGACATTTATATCTTTGGACTCAGGTTTTTACCTAGGAAATTAAAATCCTAGGCTCTGATACCAAGAAAGCCGTCACATCCCGAGCGCGGAAGCTTACCCGTGACGCGATAGTTTTATATAGAACCAAAGCGAGCTAGCTATTCGATGGAATTCTTCATTTTGATAGTTAATAGGGTACGCAAATAACTAAGATTTAACTTGAAATTAATACAAATAATCCGAGATGACAATTGTTACCACTAATCAAATGATAATTACACACATTTCTCCAGTCCAACTACTAGGATTCAAGCCCTTATTACAGTTCTAATAAATTAGACTAATACAACTGACATCTGACATAACTGGATACAAATGACATAATTACTACACCACAATTAACAAGACAACATGATAACTCCATTTCTACACTCATCACTCAGACTCATTCCCTTCCGAGTTCTGGCTGATATCCAAACTACCTGAAAAGGTTAGAAAACAACTAGATGAGCGAATCGCTCAGTAGGATTTACATCTCAAGTTCTAACATACTTTAAGTGAATTACCCATTTATTTAATGTAGGTAAACTATGCATGCAGATAGATAGATATCAAAGAATCGTAAAATCGATAGGAGTAGAAAGTGAGAGTATATAGATTGCACAATTTCAAGCAGCAGTAGCAAGTGATAGCAAATGATATCAGGCTAATGATAACTGAGAAGTAATAACTGGAATAGCAACATGTTAATCAAGCTAGCAATAGTAAGCAAAGTAGTTTCAAGCATGTATAACTGGAATTGGCTATTTATAATGCATTCAAGTAAACACTTTTACCCTTCTGCGGGTCTCAAGTCAATCAATCAAGTAATATCACGAGAATGAGTGGAATGCCTAAAGTCTAGCAAGCAAGTACTCCGGTGCAATGCCAAACACCGTGGTCAATAAACTCCCATGGGCACAAGTACCTTCGGGTGCTCCTCCCAGGACCAGACCGGGCCCTATATGCACCAGAGTTCGCCGACTCGGTGATCCGTACCTGATCGGTTCTTCCCTGATCTGGTACGGTACACCTAAAATATACTAGCTTTTTTTGTGACTCGACCCGACTCGGCCCGAGTCGGCACGAGTCGGCCTGACTCGTTTCTTTCCTGATCCGGTACGATACGCCCGAGTCGGGCGAGTCAAAACTGAGTCGTCGAACCGTGATATGCACAGCATTGGTCATGTTTGTCGACATCCACTCTCGTTTATAGCCAATATGGAATTTCAAGGGTTGATCCGGTAGGATGGATATAAGGTGGATTATAGAATAGAATACAAGGCGTAGCGTTATGTAGGGACGAACTAGGAGTAAAAATCCGTAACGTTCGATACATGGAAAAACTAGGTGAGATTGGTGCTTGTAGGCTTTGGTTTAACCAATGGTTTGACTAATGACAATAGATGTTAACTAGATGATCTATTGGTTAATAGAATTTTAATAGGTTTACAGGTGGCAGTTTTTGCCCATTTTATGTTTAGAACAAGTGTCTGTTGTATAGTCGTTGTTATAGTGTCCGGGTCATGGGCACACTTCAATTTAAGCTGATTTATGTAAAATTGATGACATGGACAGATAAGGGAATTTGTGCGGTTTACATGCATTCGTTTCATGCTTTACATATCAAATTTTTAACATTACGTATCATACTAGTTTACATTTTACAGGAAACTTAATGGAGATAGAGTTTATACCAAATCTGGTGTATAGATTAGGTAGACTAACAAGTTAATTAGGTATGCTAATTGATGAGTATGTCAACTAACATGTTAAGGATTTACCCTGGATTGAAGTTAATACATGTATTACGGGGTATGAGACTAAACTTGCTGGTGTTGACACAAGTGTCGACACTAGGTGTCAACATTTAACCTGTTAGATATATATGTATGGAAGTGTCTACCCGAGGTGTCAACACTGGTGTCAACACTTGGTATATTTCTACCCGAGGTGTCAACACTGGTGTCAACACTTGGTATATTTCTACCCGAGGTGTCAACACTGGTGCCAACACTTGGTATATTTCATATTTCTACCCGAGGTGTCAACACTGGTGTCAACACTTGGTATATTTCTACCCGAGGTGTCAACACTGGTGTCAACACTTGGTATATTTCTACCCGAGGTGTCAACACTGGTGTCAACACTTGCTATATTTAGGTGTCAACACTGGTGTCAACACTTGGTATATTTCATATTTCTACCCGAGATGTCAATACTGGTGTCAACACTTGGTATATTTCTACCCGAGGTGTCAACACTGGTGTCAACACTTGGTATATTTCTACCCGAGGTGTCAAACACTGGTGTCAACACTTGGTATATTTCATATTTCTACCCGAGGTGTCAACACTGGTGTCAACACTTGGTATATTTCTACCCGAGGTGTCAACACTGGTGTCAACACTTGGTATATTTAGGTGTCAACACTGGTGTCAATACTTGGTATATTTCATATTTCTACCCGAGGTGTCAACACTGGTGTCAACACTTGGTATATTTCTACCCGAGGTGTCAACACTGGTGTCAACACTTGGTATATTTCTACCCGAGGTGTCAACCTTTATATCTACATTGTTCATTACATTATTCATGTGATGCACAATTTTTTTATCACCATGTTACCTTTGTTTGATAATATATGTGAAGATTAATTGAACAAAATTTGATTCAAATATTTTGTTTTTGCAGGCCTGAAGATCTTCAATCTAAGTGTCTTTAATATCCTTGGTGGAGGTTCATAACTTGTTCATACTTTCTTTCACTTGTTGAGGGGCTTTATGTTATTTTTCATTAAGTTCACAGCATGTGTCGACACTAGTGTCGACACTTACTGTTCATTTTTGGTCTCTGTTGTACAGTTAATATTACAATATTTTGTGTGTCGACACCTGTGTCGACACCGGTGTCGACTCCTGTGTCGACACATGAGGTTCTCCTACGGCTTATATGTTCACGTATGTATTGTGTGTCACGTAGGTGTCGCGTAGGTGTCAACACTCTCGCAACACTTGGGCAACACGTAAGTGTCGCGTAGGTGTTGCATAGGTGTCGCGTAGGTGTTGCGTAAG
>JAHNEJ010001074.1:0-77849 GCA_022559845.1 Amorphophallus konjac | reverse complement strand
TGCGTGGCCGAGGCCGAGGTCGGTGACGGAGATCCGGAGTTTCTTGGGGCTTGCGGGTTATTATCGCCGGTTTATCCAGGATTTTTCTCGCATTGCGGCCCCGATGACTAGACTCAAGCGGAAGGAGGTGCCTTTCGTCTGGTCTGAGGAGTGTGAGCAGAGCTTCAGGGAACTGAAGAGATTGCTCACCTTGGCTCCGGTGTTGGTTTTGCCTTCTGGATCGGGAGGTTTCGTGGTGTGTACAGATGCTTCCGGTGTTGGATTGGGAGCTGTGTTGATGCAGCATGGTAGAGTGGTGGCTTATGCATCTCGGCAGCTAAAGCCCCACGAGGAGAACTACCCTACCCGTGACCTTGAGTTGGCAGCGGTGATCTTCGCGCTGAAGATCTGGAGGCATTATCTGTACGGTGAGAAGTTCGAGGTGTGCACTGACCATCAGAGTTTGAGGTACGTGTTCTCGCAGAGGGACCTGAACCTCAGGCAAAGGCGTTGGATGGAATTTATGAAGGATTATGACTTCACCCTGTCTTATCAGCCTGGCAGGATGAATGTCGTCGCCGATGCCCTGAGTCGGAAGGTCACGGTCAGTGCCTTGATGTTGAGGAAGTGGAGGCTCTGGGAACAAGTGCCCGAAGTATCCTTCAGGCTCAAGATTCCCCAGGAGCCAGGGTTGGCAGTGCTTGCGAGTCTAACTGTGACTCCTGCTATCCGTCGTCAGGTGACAGGGGCTCAGCATGCGGACCCTGGGTTACCCCGGATTCTGGCGATGGCTGATGTGGAACTCGGCGAGGATGGTGCTGCGAGGTTTCACGGCAGGCTGTACGTCCCAGTGGAGGAGCAGATTTGTCGTGCGGTGCTGCACGAGGCACATGGGAGCAGGTACACCGTACACCCGGGTGCGACGAAGATGTATCGGAACTTGCGGAGGCAGTTCTGGTGGCCTGGCATGAAGAGATATGTCGCAGAGTTTGTGGCCAGGTGCCTGATCTGTCAGCAGGTGAAGGCGGAGCATCAACGACCAGGAGGTACTCTCCAGCCCTTGGATGTTCCTACGTGGAAGTGGGACCACGTGACCACGGATTTTGTGGTGGGGTTGCCGAGGACCTCGGGTGGGCAGGACAGTATTTGGTTGCTGGTGGATCGACTGACGAAGGTGACTCGGTTGTTACCGGTCAAAGTCAGCTGGAGCGTGTCCAAGTTGGCTCGTTTGTATGTGGAGCGGATCGTGCCGTTGCATGGGATTCCCGTTTCGATCGTGTCAGATCGGGATCCGCGCTTCACTTCTGGATTCTGGAGTAGTTTCCAGTGAGCTCTTGGCACGGAGTTAGCTTTTAGCTCGGCGTATCATCCTCAGTCTGATGGTCAGTCTGAGAGGACCATCCAAACTTTGGAGGACATGCTGAGATCCTGCTGCCTGGAGTGGCAGGGGAGTTGGATTTATCACCTACCATTGGTGGAGTTTGCCTATAACAACAGCTATCATTCGAGCATTGGTATGGCTCCCTATGAGGCTCTGTATGGGAGTCCTTGCCGGACTCCACTTGATTGGTTTGAGGTTGGTGAGCGTGTTGTGACGGGACCAGAGTTGGTGCAGCAATGCGTGGATGTGGTGCACTTGGTTCGTCAGAACATGTTGGCGGCCCAGAGTCGGCAGAAGAGCTACGCTGACCGTAGGAGGCAGCCTCTCGAGTTCACCGTAGGCGATCGTGTATTTTTAAGAGTTTCTCCGATGAAGGGGGTGATGCATTTTGGACGGCGTGGGAAGCTGAGTCCCCGCTATATTGGTCCTTTTGTGATCTTGGAGCGCATCGGTGAGGTTGCTTACCGGTTGCAGTTACCCCTTGAGTTGGCATCGGTGCATGATGTGTTCCACGTCTCGATGTTGCGAAAATATGTGCCCGATGACTCTCATGTGCTCGAGATTGCTGTATGGCCTGAGGTGACTCCAGATCTCTCTCTCCCAGAGTTTTCGATCCGCGTGGAGGGTAGGCGAGAGCAGCACCTGCGGAACAAGGTCATCCCCTTGGTAAAAGTGATGTGGCAACGGCACTCTGGTGGTGAGGCTTCTTGGGAACGTGATGACGAGATGCGTCAGCAGTTCCCTTACCTGTTTGAGTGAGTCTTCCTCTTCTTTCCCCTTGGGTTGTTCCCAATTTCGAGGACGAAATTCCCTAAGGGGGGAGGGCTGTAATATCCCAGACCTTTTGGATCCTTCTTCGTGGGTCCCGGATCTGGTTTTTCGGAGTGTCCGGCTCCGTTGTGTCTGAAATTTTATTTCGGTCATCTTTCGTGTTCGGGTCGGCGCGATCCGGAGTTGTTTCGGAGGCCCGGAGGTGTTCCGCGGCTTTTCCGCGTGTTTTCCGATTTCTGGTGTGTGTTTCGGCAATTCCTTCGGAACCTCGCTGCGGGTGAACCGGGTCGTTCACCTGGGCACGAGTGGTACCGTTGCGATCGGTGCGTCCCGAGGATTCCGGAAATGTAATTTTCTATTTTTTGGTATTTTCTAGATTTTCTGGATTTTCTATTTAAACCTCCCATTTTCTTTTCTTTTTCTTCTTCTTCTTCCTTTCTTCTTCTTCCTCTCTCACGACCGTGGCCGCTCTCTCACTCTCTCTCTCTCCCGTTCGAGCGCGTCGACCTCCGTTCCGGCTGCAGATGGCGGCGGTGCGACGGCGCGAGGACGTGGGTGACGTAGTGGCGATCGTGCGGGCATACGGCGAGCATGGGAAGCGTGGGGAGGCGAGATTCTAACGACGTTCTTCGCGGCTTTGAGCTCGGATCGGAGCGTTTCTTCGCGGACCGGAGGTAGGGTGACGTTCCTTAGCCTCTTGTCTTCCTTCCCCGTGAGTTTCGGCTCGAGACGAGGTCGAGAGGGGTTTATTTTGAGCCGGGAAAGGTTGATCATGCTGCGGGGTGAGTTCGTCCGATCCATCATTTTGAGCCCCGATTTCGTGGTTTAAGGGCGTAGGAGCATGCTAGGGGGCTTGGGGGTTCTTCTCTCGCCATTTCCCCCTCCATGGGGATTGTTTTGAGGCCGATTGGCCGATTTCGGCGGGGTTCGCCGTTTTCGCGACGATGAGCGATGTGCGGTCGAACCAGTGACCGCATAACCCTTATGCGGTCCTGTTCGGACCGTTCATCGGCTCGGCGCGCTTTGGCTGGGGCTTGGCATGCAGTGGGCTTGGACGGTCTATCGTGGGACCGCATATCCTAATGTGCGGCCCCACAGCGACCGCCCAACCCTAGGGTTTTTGACCGTTGGTTGTGACCGTTGTGCAGTGCACTGGGATGTGCAGCCAGGAGCTGGCCGCATAACCCTTTGTACGGCCAGGTGCTGGCCGTACATCCCCTAGTGCTATGGTTGGATGTGCGGTATGGTCGTGACCGCACAACCCCTGAACGGCTAAGCCGTAGCCGCTCTTCCCCAAGTGCGGCTAAGGACTAACCGTCCAGGCTTTTTATCATTGGGAGACGAGCAGCCAGGAGCTGACCGTTCCTCACCCATGTGCGGTCAAGAGTTGACCGCACATCTGTTTGAACGGTCTTGTGTTGGCCGTTCATCTGCCGTTTGGACCCTGGGTGGAACGGTCCTGATCTGACCGTTCAAACCCTTGTGCGGTCCCTGTGTGACTGCACATCCCTGAGCGGCCCAGTGTGGACCGTTCAAGGGGACGGGTTGCGTCGGCGTGTCTCTCGTCGTACAGAGTGTAACGGGAGATGTCGTTGTCGGCTTTTGTCACCGTGCGACGGGGCCGGTGAGTGGGGTGGTCCCCGTGCGTCGTCGGCTGCGGGCGTCATTTTCCGTGACTTGAGAGTCTACTCCTTCAGTGACCCGCCACTAGTCGTAGCCTACCAGTACGCGTGTGCTGGTCGCACCAGGGAGTGGTGTACGGGCTGACCCTTAGAGACGGTTTGTGGATCGGTTACCGTTGGGCCCCACGTCTTGCAGCCATAGTCCGGCTGAGGGGGAAACTTGTCAGAGGGCCAAACCAGGGACGCACGGTCTGTGTGTGCACACGTGGTTGGGGGCGGTTGGACCCACGTCGACGGGCGTGACCCCAGCTAGTCACTTGTTTGTGGTTACTTGTACGGTGTTCGCGCCTTTGGTAGGAGCTATCACGTCAGGCGGTTCACCTGCGGCGCGGTGTAAGTCGTCAGGGGACGCTACCGGCTGTGCTTCTAGAGGGAGGTACTCCTGTCGAGTACGGAGTGTCAGACTGTCAGTTTCGTGGCTTTGACCTTCGGGTTTTGTCGGGTCGACCGTTGAGCTTCGGTTGTCTCACCGTGGCACGTGTGCCGATTTACGTGCCGTAGGGTCTTTGTTGTGTAGAGTACAGGGCTTTCCTTTCTAAGGTACTCTCCTACCGCTAGCGTAGTGGTTTCCCGTTTTACGAGGTAGGGTTCGAGTGATCCCTACTGAGTCTTGTTCCGAGACTCATTCCCTGCGTGTTTTCACTGTGTTTCAGGTGAGGCGCCGCCCCGGGGGAGCGCGTCTGGGGTGCAGCGTGGTGCGGGTGCCCAGAGGTAGTGCCAGAGGTCAGAGCCGGGGTATGCCCCGTGTAGCTGTACTTTTCTTTCTTGTCTCTGTACTAGTTGCGGACTACTGTTGTTATTTTGTGGACCATGTAAAATGCTAATTTATTTCCTGTTTAATTTCTGCAATTACTTGTGATACTTGCGTAGTTTCCACATCATCCTTCTAACCCTTCCGAGTCTTCGGACTTGTGGGTGGCGGTGCGAGTTTCGGATTATCGGGCTTTCCCGGTAATTCGGATTCTCAGGTCGTTACACAGCCCCTCCACCGCTATTGGGCCAATGCTCGGCCTCCGTTTCACGACAGCCTTCCGGGCACGACCGGACGTCTTCCCTCCTGTCGGCATCACCTGCTCATGGGAAGCGGAGTCAGCCACCCGCTGCCTGGAACAGATCACGCAAAGTCAAAAGGCGGGGAAGAACCATAAGCCCCACGTGCTTACCTCGGCCACCAGGATGATGCTGCCTTCGGGCGCAATCTCCCCCGCCTCTAGAGGCTCGTCCGCCGTTTCGGTAGCACTTAAAGGCTCCGCGGACGCCTCCTGTTGAAGGGCATCGAGCAAGAGGGCTAGCTTGCCCATGCCAGCAGCGGCTCCCGCCGGGCGGTCGACCGGCGCGACTAAAGCGGCCTTCCCCACAACCTCTGGCTGGGTAAGCTCCTGAAAATCCGAGGACAACAAGAACGAGATTATTAGCCAACTATGGGAAAAAGGGGGCCCGGCCCAAGCAAGCTCACACTTACAGCAGCCCTCCCCATAAAGCTTTAGGAGCCAGCAAGTAAGGGGGCCTTGAAGACCGGCTCAGGCGGCCCCGATGCTTCAGACGCGCCCTCGTCAGAAGCCACTTCATCAGAGGAATAGTTATAATCTACCTCTTCGCCCGACGAGGACTCGACCGCCACAGGCTCTGCCCTTGCCGGCAAAGGAGCATCCTCTTCAAGGTCAATAACCGGCACATCCTCCCGCGGACTGGTTGGGGCTGGTGCGGCAGACTTCAGCTTCTTCCTCACATACAGCTACGTTGCCGGGAGGTGCAGGCGGGGCCATAGTTGCTCGACAACTACTGCAGCGGCGCCTGTCACATAAAAGAAAAGACAGGTCATGCCAAAGTCAACGGGTTCCCAAAGAAGGAAAGAGCTCAATCACGCGGGCGGAGACAGCTGCCCCCTCCGGCTTCTGCAACATGAGGCGGCTCGCGAATGGCCTCTTTGATGGGCGACGCGGCCTCAGGAACCACGGCCTCGCCCTCGCCCGGGGTCAGTACAGGCGCCGGCTCCTCCATACCGCCTAAAAGAAAGAAATGCAATTGTCATACGCACATAAAAGAGTTCGGCCCGGGAGACAAATAAATCCCAAAGGACGGCGGCGGCCGGTGAACCTCACCCCCATCATGACTCGGCTCGGTCCGGGTGACTTCAAATTCTTCAAAGGAGAAAATAGGAGCCACCGGAGAGGCGACCGCCGGGGCCGTGGACCCCTCGGCTTGCTTCTGCTTTGCCGTGTGCCGCCCGGCTGCTTTGGCAGCAGCCAATGCCTTCTTAACAGGCGACCTCGCCCGGGACCTCCCCTTGGCTTGTGGTGGGGAAGTCAGAGTTGGCACCGAAGTCACCTTTGCTACAGCCGTAGCTTCACCCACAGCGGGGATGGGCGCGGGAACCGGTGCCTCCACATCAGGAACAGGCGTGGGCACGGGCTCTCCTACAGAGACTGAGACAAAAAGAGACATTCAGGTGTCAAAATCTTGCCTCAAAATAAAAAAAACCTTAAGATACACTGATGGTGGAAGAGGCTAACCGGCAGGTTGGCTCGGCCCGGTCCGGGCGACCTCAAACTCCTCAAAAGATGGGACTCGTGGCGCCGGAGGAGTGACCGTCGAAGCCTTGGCCGTCTCGGTTTTTCACCGCTTCGCGTCCCGCTGCTTGTCCGCTTTAGCAGCATCTACCGCCTTCTTCACAGGCGATTTGGCCCGGGACCTCTTCGCAGCCTTGGGCAAGGGAGCCGTAGTCGGAGCTGGCAGTGCCGCCTCAAAATAGGCGGGCTTCTGCACGAGCCGAAGGAAGTTCCGGTACGTCGCCATTTGCACGCTGTCGGGATGGTCTGTCAAAATAGACACGCGTATATGATTAGCATCCGATAACCTGCTAAGGTCGCAGCGATGGGAATAAAGGAGATGGAAAGGTTAAATACCGTGAGGACCGGTGTACAACTGAAGTGTTATTGGCCAGTAGCTCAGAGACGGCTCCTTGTCCCGACGCGCCGCCTCTCGGACCAGCCAGCATACGTCCTCGACCTTCTGGCACCGGTCTGTAAGGGCAGCCAGATCTGCGTGCTTCTTCGAAGAGAGGTGGCAGAAAAGATTGAAGTGGTCCATGCCCCACCCGTCGGCATAATAGTATGGGACGTGCAGGCGCTTGCTCAGGATGGCGGCCGTCTGATCCTCAATCTTCAGCCCATTCACCTGCAGCAAGACATACATCCATGTGGTGTCCTTATAATCCTCGGGCTTCCGCTCCTCCCGCCTCATAAACGTGCGGTATGGGCAGATCGGGTCCCTCTCTGGACGCCATCTCTTTTCTCTTTGCGGGGGTGCCCTCCTCCTCCATGGGGAGCTGGTAGTTAATGAGCTCCAGACGGTCACTCCCTATCCGGCAAAGGTCCCTCAGGGTCTTCTTGTAGTTATCCTTCGCCACCAGGGGTAGATCCACCTTCGGTGTGGGCCTCGCTTGCCGATCTTAGCGGCGGGCGGCCAGATATGCCACCACCTCCTTCTCCTGCCTGTTCTTGAGACGAAGGAGATGCTCTGGCTCAATATCAAGTACTGGCACCGGTTGCCGGCTAAGGAACCTCCTCTCGGCCCCATCCCAGCAGTCGGTCTTGTGCAGCCGATAGAAGGCCGTCCGGGTGTTCCACCACTTTATGTAATCCTGGGTCACTCGGGGAATGCGACTGGGGGCCGGCACTCTGAAGGTGGCAGAGTCCGCCCGGTGAAAGAAGTCCAACCAGCTCCTGGCGTGCTCGGCAACCGAACTTCCCCGGATATTCCGTGAAGGCAGGCCGAACTTTGCATGGTAAACCGGGATATGCTGATCATATCCGAAGTTTCGGCGAAAGCGGAAGGGGTAATACGGCTCCAGCAATACATTGTCCCCCTTCCTAAACGCCAACACACTCGGGAGAATAGACAGCGACCAGTCCCTCAGCTCGGGCTCCAGCAACGGGCGGACCACATTCTCCTGGCTGATAGGGTGGACGTACTTCTCCACCTGGTCGTCTTTGCATTCCCTCTTGTTATTCACCAGAGGGCTTGAGTGCGCGGCCAGCGTCCAGAAGTGAATAGTGCCAGCCGTGTCCCGGGGAACCGTTGTCAACCGGCCCCGAATGTCATACATCCGCATGGAAGTAGAAGCCGGCTCTGCGCTGGCGAACTCCAGCATTCTTGGCACCAGCCCCCAGTCTTGAAGAGCTCGCGGGGTGAACTCGGGGAACAGCGAGCGGACCCACGCATTGAAGAAATGCAGCGGACATATGTAGCGGGCCTGTCTCGGGAACTGATGAGTACTGACGTCCCCCAACGCCTTGTAGATCAAGCAAAGGGTTGCCGGGCACAGGGAGAGTTTGATCCCCCACGCCATCTGACACGCCGGATAGATTGCGTCCGGTCGAATCACCGTCTCGTCCCCATATGGCATGGCAAATGAACATAGCCAATACACGAGATAGGCGGTGCAGTGAGTCTGCGGGTCGACACCCATCGGATTAAGCCCGCTCCGACGCCCCTTCGAGGGGATCTTCACATCGAGCTTGGGCTTCGCATGCTTCTTGCGAGCGACAGCGGTGCCAACACGGGGAAACTCTTCATATTGCTTTAACCCGTCGTAGAAGTATTGCAGCCACAGGGTCATGCGCACCCTCTTTCTGTCCCCACGGGCGGGCTGCCGCCCACCATGCGACAACTGGTATAGCTCCCGGTACGCCTTCACAAGGTACCGGTATGAATACCCCAGCGAATAGTAGCCGTCCCCGTTGGTTTCATCCTTGATCAGGTCGGGGAGGCATACTTCCTCATAAGGCTCCCCGTCAATGGGCAAGCCGCTCAACTGGCTAAGGCTCCACAGGTCCAGGGAGGTCTCACCTTCCGCAGTGTAAAAAGTATTGGTCTCAGCACTGAATACTTCTATCATACCACAGCAAAGACCCTTAGAGATGGGGTAGCCGTAACGGGAGGCATAAACACTATGGTAAATACCAGCTTGGACCAGCAGAGGGGCGTAGTTGAATAGTACGTATTCGGTAAACTCCACTGCCCCTTCACGGAAGCTGTGTGCATCTTGAAGCTTCAGCTCCCCGAACCAGCCCAGCGACAGTTCATACTTGAACCTGATGGCCAGACAGTCCAAGATAAATGGCTCCTCCCTGTAACCCCATTTCAGGGGAGCCAAGAATAAGCCAAATCGGGGCGACTCGCCATGCACCTTCCCAACAGACATGTCCCATTTTGTCGGAGTGAATTGAGGTGCTCGCAACAATTTGTCTTCGGCCGGTAGCACCCCCTCAATCCCCAAGACTGGCTTCCACTCTCGGGCTTCTCCCACCAGATACATCGGAATGCTCCTGGGAACGCTGTATAATAGACTGTCCCTGGGATGGAGGATGGCCCACTCGACGGCCTTTATGCTGCGGAAATCTCGCCCCTCTCGGGAACGCAGATGCCTCAGAAACCGAATAAGGTGCCTGTCCTTCGGAAAGTCCTTCTTGTACTCCCCGGTGGCCCGATCAAATGTGAAGCCGCTTTCAACTCTGGCAAGCCGGCCGAAGTCCATGCTCTCACTGTCGGATCCCGACGACGCTGCCAAAGCAGTTATCTCCGCGTGCTCCCGGTCCAAGTCCTCCACGTTGAGCCATGTGACCGCTGGCACTGGACCCCGCGGAATAAGGTCGGCACCAACAGCAGCAGCAGCAGGAGCAGAAGAACCACTTGGGGCAGCCATCTATCTGCAAAGAGGCAACAAATAGAAGATTAGAATAAGCCAAAGGCAAAGAGAGATGGAAAAGACTGCAAGAGGGCTTTACTACAAGTCAAATGAATAAGATACTGCCAATTTCTAACGAAATTTTGGCAGAGTTTCCCCTAGGCCAGAGGCGTATGGGAAAACACGGGTGCGCGTCCACAAGGAGTGACGGCCCCAACAAAGTCATGGTGGGCCCCGAGAGGCAACACCAGAAGTCCGCCGATCAAAAAGTCTTCGTCCCCTGGCTTAAGGCCTCTTTACTGGCACACTGCCTAGTGCCTTCCCCGGCACACCCTGAAGCTGCCCTCGCCGGCACACCCATATGGGCCTTCACCGGCACACCCTGTGGGCGGGCTTCCCCGGTACGCCCAAAAGCTCCTTCACCGGCACACTTGGCGCCTCGCTTCACCGGCACACTTAGCGCCTCCCTGCCCGGCACACTACCCAGCCTCTCCACCGGCACAGCCCGAGGCCTCCCTGCCCGGCACACCTGCAATCCCTTCTCCCTGGCACACTCTGGGCGGTTTTCACTGGCACACACATGGCCTCTTCCCCGGCACGGCCCTATGTCGTTTCCCCGGTACGCCCCCAAGGCTCTTCCCCGGCACACCTCCATGGTCCCTCGCCGGCACGCCTTCATGCCCCCTCACCGACACAACCGGCGCGCCTCACAACACCGGAGTAGAGGAAGGAGAAGAGATGGAGAAGAAGAAAGAGGATAAGGGGGAGAAGAAGGGAGGATGGGAGGAAGAAGAAGAGAAAGACGGAGCCTAGGGCTCCGCTATCCCCCGAGGACGAAGAAAAGAAGAAATAGGGAATGGGAAGAAGAGAAGAAGGAGAACGGGGGAGGAAGAGAGAAAGAGAGAGGAGGTGGGAAATCCCTCCGTGGCCGTCTCCTCACCCCGGAGATGGAGAAGACGGCGACGACGACGGCGGCGGCGTTGGCGTCCGGCGACGGAGAAGACGAAGCAAAAAAGGGGGGGCTTCGTCCGTTCGGTCACCAAAGAGAGAGAGAGAGAGGGAAGAGGGGCGGTTCGAAATGGGGTGACCGTTCGAAACGCCCCCGCCCCCTTTTATATAAAAAAAATGAGAAAGAAGAAAAGAAAAGAAGGAGAAAAGAAAAAAGGGAAGGAACAAATAAGAAGAGAAAAAAGGGAAAATAAAAGGAAGAACGAATAAAAAAGAGGGGGTAGAAAAAAAGAAGGAGAAGAAAAAGTAGGAAAAAAAGGGAGAGAAAGGGAGAGAAAGGGAAGTAAAAAAAAAAGCGAGAAGGAAAAATGGGGGGAACGAAGTAAAAAAAAAAGAAGGAGATGAAGAGATGAAAATAAAAAAGGATGAAAAAAAAGAAATAAAAGGAGAAAATAAAAGAAGGGGAAGCAAAAGTATATGTAAAATATTAAATAGATAGATATATATATATACCTACATATGCGCATACATTTACATACTCATCCACTCACATACGTGGAGGAGTAAGTCAATAATATACAGTAATAAATGTCCCCGGGGAAACATTCCATCCCCACAATCCTGGTCGGACGGGCGTCTACACAAACAAAGGCGGCTCTACCCCTGCAACTCTACCCTTACCATGGTACCACTACCCTGCCAATAAACAAGCCCATCCCTGGCACGTAGCCCCGTGCTTCAGCCACCTCCCGTCATACAGAAGCACCGTCACGGGCCTTACGCCCGGGTCGATAGAGCCTCTAGCCTTGCGCGGCCATTCGTCCCTTGGCAGCGAATTAAACCTCTTTCCGGCGCAAGGCCCCGTGCCCTAGCCACCCACTCTATACAATATTGCCATTACGGGCCCGACGCCCGAAACGGCACGAATTCTCCCGTTGCATTGACATTTTCTTCTTGCCAACGAATAAGCCTTACCTTCTGGCGCAAGGCTTCGTGCCCTAGCCGACACTCGCGTATCACTCGCTCGTCAAAAAAAAGAAAGAGAAGAAAATAAGAAAATTGGGTTAAAAATAGAGATACCCCGCCGGACTTGCCCCTACACGGGGACAAGGGTAAAAATGGCAACAACCCGGCTGTGGCGAAAACCCGAAAGGGCGCTACAGGCAAAATCGGGTACCCCGCCGCGTGAAAACCTGAAAGGGCGCGTGGGCAAAAGCAAGAGGGGGCCGGTGCTGGCGAAAACCCGAAAGGGCGCTTGTATCGGTAATGTGGTTCAAAAAAAGAGAGAGAAGAAGAAAGAGACCAAGAGATCAATAAACCATGTCAGCTCCCGACACCCTGTCGGCATTGACGAAGAGACCAAGAGACAACAAACCAGGTCAGCTCCCGACACCCTGTCGGCACTGACGAAGAGACCAAGAGACAACAAACCAGGTCAGCTCCCGACACCCTGTCGGCGTTGACGAAGAGACCAAGAGATCAACAAACCAGGTCAGCTCCCGACACCCTGTCGGTGTTGACGAAGAGACCAAGAGACAACAAACCAGGTCAGCTCCCGACACCCTGTCGGCACTGACGAAGAGACCAAGAGACAACAAACCAGGTCAGCTCCCGACACCCTGTCGGCGTTGACGAAGAGACCAAGAGATCAACAAACCAGGTCAGCTCCCGGCACCCTGTCGGCGTTGACGAAGAGACCAAGAGATCAACAAACCAGGTCGGCTCCCGGTGCCCCGTCGGCACTGACGAAGAGACAAAGAGACCAACAAACCAGGTCAGCTCCCAGCACCCTGTCGGCACTGACGAAGAGACAAAGAGACCAACAAACCAGGTCAGTTCCCGATGCCCCGTCGGCGCTGACGAGGAGACCAAAAGATCGACAAACCAGGTCAGCTCCCGGCACCTAGTTGACACTGGCGAAGAGTTTAAGAGACAACAAATCATATCAGCTCCCCAACACTCCGTCAGCACCGGTAAAGAGAAAAGAGACCAGTACACCCGCGGGCACCGCCCGGCTCATCCTTCGCCTGCGCTACCCGTGGGTGGGGGGCATTTGTGGACACCAAAAATTACACATCGATATCATGCTCGGCCCGGCATCAACAACAGCACCGGGTGAAGAAGCCCCGGAGAGACTGGTCATCCGGATCCCCCAAATGTCCACACTGCCGTGTGTGGACACCGAAAATTGCACATCCAAAATGTCATGCTCAGCCCAGCATCAACAACGGCGCCGAGTGAAGAAACCCCCGGGGGAATCAAGCACAAAAGGCTCCACAGCCCGTGGGCCTCGAAGAAAATCAAATGGGCCACAACTTATGCTCACAATGGGCTCAAAATCGCCCATTTAGCCCTTCAGCGACACGCCCAGTTGAGGCCTCAGCGGCACGCCCTGGCAGAACCCTCCAGCGGCACGCTCCCCTCAGCGGCACACCCTGCCGCGGCCCTCGCCGGCACACCCCTATGGGGGTTCACCGGCACACCCCCAAGGGGGTTCACCGGCACACCCCTATGGGGGTTCACCGGCACACCCCCAAGGGGTTCACCGGCACACCCCCCTGGGGGGGTCTTCAGCGGCACACCCCCAGGGGGGGGTTCAACGGCACACCCCTTTGGGGTTCAGCGGCACACCCCCTTTGGGGTTCAACGGCACGCCCCCTGGGGGGTCTTCAGCGACACACCCTGTAGGGTCTTCAGCGGCACGCCCTTCAGGCCGTTCAACGGCACGCCCATCCGGGGCTCCAGCGGTACGCCCTTTTGGCACTACAGCGGCACGCTTGTTCAGCCCTTCAACGGCACAGCGGTGAAGCTCTTTCAACGGGCGACGTGAGGCCCATGCCCTACACATCCTTGGCGCGCAGTGGAGCCGTCTGAGGTGGCAGCTGGTCGTTGGGCCACGTAGCCTACCCCACTGACAGCCAGTACAGGGGCAGGTCAAACCCATCATCACAGCCGGCTTCCCGCCTTCGACGGTCGTGCTCGAAGTCGTCGGTGGCTGGGAGTATAAAAGCCTCCTGTTAAAACACAAGAGGGGGAGATACAGGGAAGAGAACGGGGAGAGACGAACAGAGAGAGGAGAAGAGGTTCCAACAGTAGAGGGCACACACAGGAGAAAGAGGAGAAGAAAGAAGAGAAGAAGAGGCCCTCCCGGCCTGTGCTCCGTCCGACGGCCACCGGGAAGAAACAAGAGTAAGAGAGAGAGAGCTTGTTGTATTGGGGGAAACGGTTGGGGATAGTGGCCAATGTCTTAGGCCCGGATGTTTTCGTCTCTCTTGTATCCCATTCCTCCTGGGGGTTCTTTGTCCTTCTCCCTTTTGTCCATGGCCCCATCTGGGGGTTTGCTTTTGTAATATATATGTAGGGCCACGCCCTCTTGATTCTCATGAATGAAAACCACCTTCTCCGGGTTCCTCTTCGATCTTCGATGTTTTATGCTAGGCTTTGCGGGCTTTTCGACGGACGATCCGTTACTCCCTCTGTCTCTTCATTCCTCCGGCGTCTTTAGGGTCCTCCACGTCGATGTAGGTTTCCCCCTTCTGTTAGCCTTGGTTTCACAAGCCCTTCAATCCTCTCCATGGCCATCTGCTGTGTCCACTGGCTTAAGGGAGAGGGAGACCCTCACCCTCTCTCCAAACACACAGTGATCAAGTGGCCTGCCCTTGGCCTTGAATCCCCTTTCTTTTCTTTAAACGGCTTCTAAGGCCCCCAGCTTGCACACTCTGTTTGAACTCCCAGCGATGCCTCTTCCTGGCCCTTCGCCGGCACCCCTGTTTGGTCCCTCAGCGGCACGCCCATGGGGGTTGTCCAGCGGTACGCCCCCCCCCCCATTTATCCTTGGCCGGCACGCTATCTCCTCGCCTTCAGCGGTACGCCCCAAGTGCCCTCAGCGGTACGCCCTCCTCTGCCCTCAGCGGCACGCATACCAGTCTACCCCTTTGGCCGGCACGCTCCTTGGCCGGCACACCTGATCAGCCTTGGCCGGCACACCGCAGGCCTTCAGCGGCATACACCCTCAGCCTCTCAGCAGCCCACTCCTTGGCTTTGCCCCCCGAGCCCTTCCCTTTACGTTTTCCGAGGCTCTTTAAAGGTGTTGCTCCCCCGGGGGCCCATCTCCAGTTGTCGGGTTCCGCCACTCCATGTGGGCGCGTTCCCTTTATCTCCCTTACGCCCCGGGTCAAGGGGAGATGCTGCCGAATTTTTGTGGGAAAATAATAAAACATTAAAAGAGGCAAAAGGAGGCAACAAACGAGTAGGATAACTGACGAAACCTTCCAACTCATCAAGCCGCTGCCGGCATCACAACGAAAACCGAACCGGACTAATTAACCACCTGGCCGCCCGAAAACCCGACCCGCAAGAAAAGAGACCGAACCGAACCAAGAGAACAAACACGGGAGGAATTTTATGTGAAACTACACAAGGGTTAAGACAAGAAGAAAAGAAAAGCCTTAAAGCAGGTAATCAAAACTGAGTTAACCTCCATCACTCCCTGCCCAACTCCCAGCGGCACACACACACCCAGCCTTCAGCGGTACCCTCTCTTGAGCCTTCAGCGGTACGCCCCTACAGCCCCCAGCGGTACGCCCCTGCAGCCCTCAGCGGTACGCCCTTTGCAGCCTTCAGCGGTACACTCTCTACAGCCCTCAGCGGTACGCCCCCTGTAGCCCTCAGCGGTACGCCCCAGCCCTCAGCGGTACACTCCCGTCTTCCCCTTCGCCGGCACACTATACACATACACATACACAACTTGACAAGGGCATTAATAATAGCAAATAAATTAATAAAAAAATTACGTTAACTAAAGACTCCAAATGCGCAATATTGATCATAATAAAAGAGGCGGGAGGGGTAATAGAGAAATAAATAATAAACCAATGATAATAATAAGAATAATCATGCATAGAAGAAGAGAAATCATCCCGGACAAAGGCACGAATAAATAGTAAACATCAAATCAGAAATCCCAGAAGGTATAACCTAGAAAGCTCTAGATAAAAGACGCTAATGCCCACGCCGCAGCCCGCTCTCTCCCCGGGACCCGGGGCAAAAGGAACAACAACGTTGCCCCTCTAGGTCGAGCCCGAGTCTCGGGAATCCCCCCGATATGGCCGGGCTTTGATCTAACCTCGGGCCGACATCCTAATCGGACCGGATTTGTTTTCTCTTTCCGGACACCTTCCGAATCCTCATTGAAATTGCCATATGCTCGGCAGACATTTGAGGGATCTACCTCGATTTTCTCATTGTGGCGCTGTCACGGACTTGTGTCCGAATACGAAAGGTCTACGAGTGGCCGACACGGCCGACAGTTTATGGCCTTAATACAACTTTCAGTGTGACCCATCCCTATCTCTCTCGTATAATTAGTGTTACTCCTTTCGGCCGCGGGGCCTCTAATTTCGGCAATTAATCAAGGGTATTCCCTCGTATGAGGGATGTAAATGACGTCGTGACCTTCATGGCGCGACGGGATTCGGTCCCGACACGAACCACACAATCGTCTGACGAAGTCAGATCGAGCGCACCATGGGCTCTCCGGAGCCCGAATAAATTGTCACTCCGGTGACTGGCACGCCCACGCACTTAATAAAACCAACAGACGAACGGGAACCACAGTTTAACGGAAAGTGCGTCCACAACTCTGGCACGCCCGGTGGGACCCATCCACCCTTCATCTCTTTGCCGAAATTAGGGGCCCCACAGCCCCCTTCTTGTAATACTAACTGCGTTATCTTTTTAAATGCAGAAAAAAAAGTGAAGAGAGAGGCATCATGGAGCCGACAATGGGTGTCATCTACAGCCCTGAGGTTGTGGAGAATCACGTGCGAGGTGGCTACCTGGCGGTACCCCTCACTTTCGGGAGCTTCCCTCCCGCCGTGGGTTTCCCCAACTTCCTGGGGGTAGCCTTCGTCCAGATCCTCGACGTGGAAACGCCCGAGGAGCCTCAAACCAACGCTCCCGCTCCGGGAGCCGTCGAAGCTGCCGCCGGCCGAGCTGTGGCCGAAGACAACAATAGCGTCCACACAACGACGCTCAGCTGCAACGTGCACCACGTGCACCAAACTACCGGCCCGTTCCACCAAGGGTCGACATCCCACCGGAGAAGGCTCCGGAGAAGCAACATCAGCGCCGGATCAGGGCGTCGCGCCTCCAACTCCGGGAAGTCCATGACGGTTGGGGCCCTCCGAGTCCGCCTAGACGGGCAGAGGTCCCAGGTGACACCGGACCGCATCATCCCAACCGTTCCAGTCCGCAACTCCTTTGAAGGACTGGCTAAGCTGAAGGAGAAGACGAGGCCCATAGCCCCGGTCGTAGCACCAAAGAGGACGCCGGGTCACAGGCCGGCTAAACTGAAGCAAGTCTGGGTGCCTAAGGAGACCCAGCCCAACGCACCCGCCCAGGCAGGGCCCAGCATCTTCCGCCCCAGGAGGACCCGACGCCATGACAGGGCTGAGGTAGTGACCCCCACTCTCCGACCGGCACCTGTCATCCTGGTGCCGTCCGAGGATGCTCACCGCCGTCGCCGGGGGCGCCGACACAACGCCGCCCGCCCGGCACTCAGGGCCTACTCTCCTTCCGCTGCTGTCGTCGACTCGCAACCACAGGCCGCTCTCCCTGACCAGGAGTGGGAAGGGATCGAGCAGGCCATGAGAAACTACCTCCGAGGCCCGGGTAGCACCCCCGCTGGCCGCCGGAGACTACTGGGGGCAATGACCTCCGCCTTCCAGGAAGAAAGGGGGGAACCTGCACCTAGTATGGAGTCGAGGACCCGCCCGGAAGAGCCGCGCCAGTCCCCTGTACGGGAGGAGGCGCCGTCCCGACGGTCGGTCTTCGACAGGCTAACATTCCCAGGAGGACCGTCCCGGAGGGCGTCAAGAAGAAACAAGAATAGGAAATGGCTGACATTCACCTGCAACATGGCAGGAGTCCATGGTCGGTATGGGGCCTTACCCGCCGACCCGGAAGAATTGGCCAGAATAGCTGCCAGGCCGGGACCCCTTACCAGAAGAAGGAGAGCGGCAGGCGGCGCGACACCTGGGGAGCCCCTCACGGCCCTCACGGCCAATGTAGTCACCACCGGCGACACGAGTGGCGGACCCTCGACATCATCCGAGGACGCCCCGGCCGAAGAGACGGGGGGCATACCCAGCCTCCCCACAGCTGACCCAGCAATGCTGCTCATGATGCAACGATTCCAGCAGGAAATCGAATCACTTAAAAAGCAATTGAATGAGCGAAACACACCACCCCCAATGTCCTGGCAGACCGAGGTCACACCCGAGGTACCCAGGGACAGGGGGCAGTCTCCCGAGGCAGCTCTCCCAGCAACCCTCAATCCTCTCGGGGGCGCGCCCCCGCAGCAATCACATTGCGCAGCAGTCACCCCGCCACAGGCTCTGCTTTCACAAGGGTCCCCCATGGCCCCCCGGGCGACCGTGGTAGCCACCCCGAGCGCGCAGCCCGCTCATTTTTACCCGAGCCCAGTCGACCCGGCGGCAGTCAGCCGGTTAATGCTCGAGCAGATGATAGATATGAAATTGGCTGAGAGGGGCGATGGGGGTCAGACGCCTTTCGACGTCTACCGGGTACCCTACCCGGTTCATTACGCTGCCAAGAAGCTGCCGGCTGGCGTCACCAAGCCGCCGAAATTTGAGAAGTTCAACGGGCAAGGATCTCCCAGAGAGCATATTGCCTATTATGTGAACGTCATGGGAGACTTGGCTGCTGATGAAGCCTACCTCCTGAAGTTCTTCGGCTCAACACTCACCGGGCTTGCCTTTGAATGGTACTCCGGCTTGCCGCCCGGGTCCGTGGCCGATTGGCCCGACATGCAGAAGAAGTTCAAAGAAAGATTCTACGTGGCCGAGAGAGAAGTTACCATGGCTGAACTCTACGCCACGAGGCAGAAGAATGATGAGTCGGCTCTCGACTACATTAAGAGGTGGAGGAACCTCAGCATGAGGTGCAAACGCCCCCCGCATCAGGAGGACGCAGTGCAGATCTGCAAGCAAAACTTAAAGAAAGAAATCCTAGAAAGAATGATCGGCACTGAGGTCAAGACATTTGACCGTCTGAATAATGTGGTAGCAGAGATCGAGGCATTCTTGGCCCGATACTCCTCCACCCCGGCTATGTCAAGCCAGAGGGCCAGACAGGCGGAGAAGAAGCCGGCTCCCCCGGAGGTGCATGCACTAGACTTCCAGGCTTTCGAAAAGCAGAAGGAGAAAGCCAAGGGAGCAGCTAACCCTCCGCCACCCAGAACCACAGAACGGCGAGAAGGCCCCTCACTAAGAGAGAAGATGAGAAACAAGTTGTATTCCTTCTCCCGGGACAAGTCCAAGCTCCTGTTTGAGTGGGCAACCAGCTACAATAAGATCACATTGCCAGAGCCGAAAAGGCCTGGCGACTCAAAGAAGAAAGATGACCCGCGCTTCTGTCTGTACCACCGGGTGCTCGGGCATACTATTGAAGATTGCTACGTCTTCAAGGATGTTATTGAGTCCTTAATCAGAGACGGGGAGCTGGACATGGGGGAGCATAAAGTAGACCCCCCGCAGCCACACGAGCTGCCCAGTATAGCCTCCTCCGTCAGTATGATCTCGCTATATCAGGAGCTGCCAGAAGAATGGGCGAAGGCCTGTGCCCGTGCCACTTATGAAACCTTTATCATGGCCCCAGCTCAAGACCAAGAAGGGTGGCAGACTGCACCCGGAAAAACCAGAAAGGCGCGCGCCTCTCGACCCACCCCAGGAATTCACTCGAGGGTAGCAACGCCCCTGCCTGCACCGCCCCCGATAAACCCTGTTTGCCACGACACGGCCCCCCGGCTGGTCATGAGGCGGCCCACTCACAACAGGAAGAGCTCTGCCCCGCTGCGGATGCACAAGAAGACTAGCCCGGCGGTTGAAAGACTCCAGGCTATTATTGATGGGCTCGAAGATTATGAACAGCCCGAAATCCAGCCTGTGGAGCTGAAGGAGTATGTCCCCTGGACGGAGTTCGAATCACTCGAGCTGGCTCCGGGAACAGAAGCTGATGCAGACAAAGAGCCTCCCCTGTGGGGTGAACCTCCTCAAGAGCAGCCACCCGCTGCAGCAGGCAAGAAGAAGAAGAAGAGAAGACCCAGGGGCAAGAAGAAGAAGGAGGTTGTCTTCGCCTGCAATACCCTCGCGGCGCTGTTCGACACCTCTCTCTCCCTGGAAGAGAAAGAAGAAGAGCCACCCCATGAGCCGGCAGAAGTGAGTCAAGCTGAAGCATCCACCTCCCAGCACGCCACCAGGTCAGGGAGGAAGTGGGGGCGCCCTCCTCAGGGCAGCCTCAACATCATGCTCAGGGGGGAACAACCATACCAGGTTCCCGAGCCCGAGGTCCGAGGCACTGAGATCCCTCCTCCATCAGGCCTCTACCCCGGAGGCACCAAGAGTCAAGGCGCCCCGTCGTTCGCCGAGTTCCTATCCGCTCGAGCAGGAAGGCGGGTGCACCCCCAGGGGTCCGCTGTGACCAGTAAAGCAAGCATTCCTCAAGCTCTACCGGCTACAGTTCCTGCCCAGCCGGAGGAAGAATTCAGCGGCACCCCAAACCTCGCCGAATTCATGCGAGCAGCAGAGGAGGCTCAACAGGCCCCGCCTGCTCGACAGGCCACAGCAGAACCCACAAAACAGGCATCCCCTGATCCGGCACCCCAGTCCCAGGATGAAGGCAGGCGCAGCAAGCCCGAAGAGATGAAACTGCTCAAGGTACGGGCGGCCGAGCGAATAGTCAGACATCTCAAGAAAATCCCGACCCGGTTCACGGTCTGGGAGATGCTGTCCTTGAATGAAGAAACACGGCAAGCCATCATCGCCGCACTCCAGACGCCAGCACACCTTGAAGCCTGTTTGGCAGAAATACCACCTGAAGTAGCAGTGGCTTTCACAGAAGATGACATGCTCCTACCGACTTGCAGCCATAACAGGCCCCTCTACATGAAAGGGCAGCTGAACGGCCAGCCTATCAACAGGGTCTTGATCGACCCAGGAGCAGCGGTGAATATACTCCCGTACCGGGTATACCAGAAGCACTACTTTGACGTACATCTGGTCGAAGTTAAAAATGTCAAGATTGCCGGCTTTAACCAGAAATGCGAAGTTCCTATGGGGGTCGCAGAGTTCAACTTGACCTTTGATGACTTCACCACCAAGGTCCAGTTCCACGTCATCAACTCCAGCACTTCCTACAAGGCGTTGCTTGGCCGGCCTTGGCTACACCAGAACAGAGTGGTGCCCTCCACCCTGCATCAATGCATCAAGTACCCCTGTGAGGGAAAGGAAGTCAGAATCTTCGCCGACCTCCACCCGTTCGAGGTGTTCGAGTGTCACTTGTCAGATGCTAATCTGTACTTGGAGAAGGCGAAGCAAGCTCCTCAAGTCATCCAAGACAAGGGCAAGAAGAAAATGGAATCAGGGGGCTGGTTTCCTCCGCCGCCCCCAGGCTATGTAGCTCCCCCGCATGTACCATTTATTGCACAAGAAGAAGGGGTATTCAGGGCAGCCCCTCTCGCCATCTACCCCACACCGGGGGCACCCTGCCTCGAAGACCTGCTAGAAGATGTCAGGGTCCCGCCAGGGATCGTCAAGCCGATAGCAGAGATAGAATCCCAAGCAGCTGAACGACTGAAAACCTTCGAGGTGCCTAACTCTGAGGGGCCGCCCACTATTTTCTATGTGGCCGGGGAAAAGCCGGTCAGGGAAGACGATGATTGCCGGTTCCCTGACGAGTTGCATGACCCGCACGTCCCCATCACGGGACTTCCCCACATGACTGACCAGGCAGCCAGAATGGTCAGAAAGCAGAAGATTCCTCCCTACCAGCCCTCCAGCCGGAAGGAAATGTTTGAAAGAATGTGGAACCCACCAAACCTGGATCGACGGTTGCTGAAAATCACCAAGCACCCCGGTCTGGGCTTTTCACTAGAAGATTACTACGAGACTGATGTCATATCGGTCTCAGCATGGCCCGGCGACGACCCCGCAGAAGCTGCAGATTCGCTGGAAACCCACCGAGACACATGTCCCGGGGCCTCGGCCGAAGAGGCACAAGACGAAGAAGTATTCCTGTGGAAGCCTCCCAGCCGCCGCTATATGGAGAAGACCCCCTCCTTTTCCGAAGTGTCGACCTCGAGAGGGCACGCCAGCGAGGCGCCTCCACCCCGGCCGGCCGGCGAAGCAAGGAGCAGTAGCATGGGCCATGCCCCGAGTTCCCCTCGATACGACCCCGTCATGTACGCCTTGTACCATAGGCAGCAACGGGAGATCGAGATGCTAAAAGCACGACTGGCCGAGTTAACCTCGCTAGTCGCCGACCTGATCCAAGGATCTCTTCCCCCATGGGGTGGCCGGATGCCTCGGCCCCGAGGCACCAGTCCCAACACCCCCGCCCTGACAAGGCGGGAAATGAGAGACATGGCAAGCCCGCTGATCGAGCGGCCAACCAGGCAAGGGCTGACACTCCAAGAGAAGCTGCAGAAGCCTTATTCCTTTCCGAGAGAGAAGACCCGGGGCATCTTCGACTGGGCTTGCCATTACGGCAAGGTCTCCCTTCCACGGTCCAAGAGGCCGCAGGACACCCGAAGAAGCGGGAATCCACTGTTTTGCCCTTACCACCAAATACTGGGCCACGCCATTGAAGACTGCTATGTCTTCAAAGACCTCGCTCAAAGCCTCATCGACAGGGATGAGCTTAGAATGGGGGACTACGTGGTAGCCCCGCCACGCCCCCATGTGGCAGACAGCCCCAGGGCAGGAGCCTACACTGTGTCCACCCGATGCCGGGCGCCCGAAGATGCGGCTACCCCAGCCTCTGCAGGAGCGGTCTATGATGAATACACAGAAGAGCCCGAGATGCACTTATGCCCTCCTGAACCTGCGGACCTTACGTACCCGGCGGCTACGACCCTGGGGGACTGCGAGGCAAATGCAACCTCTATGCCCAGTCATGATGAACAAGGAGAGGGAGATGACGTCCTCGAGCCCGAAGACAATGAAGACCAAGACTTCGTGGATTTGTCGCCAGCCCCGCCGGAAATTGAAAATAGCGGCCAGGCCACAGTCGACGAATTGGTTGAAATCAACCTCGGCACAGAAGACAATCCCAGGCCGACTTTTTTGAGTGCTCTCATGCCTCTACAGGAAAGAGAACAATACACAAAGTTGCTGCAAGAATTCCGGGATTGCTTTGCCTGGAACTATGAAGAAATGCCCGGACTGAGCCCCGAGGTGACTCAACACATCCTGTCTATTGATCCCAAAATGGAACCAGTGAAGCAACCTCCCCGGCGCATGAGGCCGGAGTTAACCAGCCAGATCTGCAAAGAGGTCGACAAGCTCATAAACGTCGGCTTCGTGGCAGAAAATCAATACACCACGTGGCTGGCCAATATTGTACCGGTGAAAAAGAAGAATGGACAGATCAGGATTTGCGTGGACTTCCGCGACCTGAATAGAGCCTGCCCGAAAGATGACTTCCCGGTGCCTATCACCGAAGTGATGATTGATGCAACCACCGGCCACGAGGCCCTGTCCTTTATGGATGGGTCGTCCGGCTATAACCAAATCTGGATAGCCGACCACGACCGGGTCCATACGGCTTTCCGGTCACCCAAAGGGGTATTTCACTACAAGAGGATGCCCTTCGGCCTCAAGAATGCCGGGGCCACATACCAGCGGGCGATGACCAAGATCTTCGACGAGCTGCTATACGGCAAGGTCGAGTGCTACATCGATGATCTGGTCGTCAAGACGAAGAAAAGAGACGAGCACCTGAGCGACCTCAGGGCCGTCTTCCAAAGGCTCCGGCAGTACGGGCTGAAAATGAATCCCATGAAGTGCGCCTTTGGCGTGTCCAGCGGGAAATTCCTCGGCTTTATTGTCCGGCACAGAGGGATCGAGATCGACCCCCTGAAGATAAAAGCCATCCAGGAGCTGCCTCCTCCGAAGAGTCTGGGGGAGCTGAGGTCCCTACAGGGGCGTTTAGCTTACATCCGCAGGTTCATCTCCAACCTGTCAGGGCGTTGCCGACCCTTCCACAGACTGATGATGAAGAATGCACCCTTCAGCTGGGGTCACGAATGCCAGCACGCGTTCGACCAGCTAAAGGAGTACCTGAAGACCCCACCCGTCCTGGGGGCACCTGTCAAAGGTAGACCGCTTATTCTCTACATAGCGGCCACCGAGTACTCACTGGGGGCAATGCTCGCCCAGAACAATGATGAGGGAAAAGAACAAGCTCTTTACTATCTCAGTCGAAGGTTGGTGGGCGCAGAGGCTAAGTACACCCCGATTGAGAAAATCTGCCTTGCCTTGGTCTTCGCGGTCAAGAAGATGAGGCACTATATGTTGTCCCATGAAGTCAGCCTGATATCCAGGGCCGACCCCATCAAGCACATTCTCCTCCAGCCAGTCCCGAAGGGGCGCCTTGGCAAGTGGGCCGTGCTGCTCATGGAATTTGACATCACTTACGTGCCACAGAAGGCCGTTAAGGGGCAAGCCGTCGCGGACTTCTTCGCAGCACACCCTGTGCCCGAAGACTCTCCGTTGGCCACAGAGCTACCCGAAGACGAAACACTAGAGGTGGATCAAGTGCAACAAGCCGTCTGGCAGTTATACTTCGACGGGGCCTCGAGAACAGAAGCGACCCCGTCTGGGCATGGCAAGGTGCGTGCCGGAGCTGGCATCGTCCTCAAATCGCCAGATGGAGAAGTGATGCACACCTCCTGCTGCATTAGCAAACCCTGCACCAATAATGAAGCAGAATATGAAGCTCTAATCATCGGTCTCCAGGTCGCCCTTCAAATGGAGATCAAAATGCTCCAGGTGTTCGGCGACTCGCTGTTGGTCGTCAAGCAAGTCCAGGGGCAATTTGATGTCCGAAAACCTGAGCTGCTCCCGTATCACACTAAAGCAAAAGGGCTCATGGAGCGGTTCTACCTCCTCGAGATAGGCCATGTCGCCAGAGGGGAGAACGCACAAGCCGACGCATTGGCAAAATTGGCAAGCTCACTGGCAGTGCCTCCAGATGGATCTCTCCATATCCAAGTAATAAACCAACGCCAGGTACCCAGCATGATGGCAGAGGAGTCAGAAGAAGAAGACCTAGAGGTCACTACAGTGGAAGCCGTCAGCCTGCCCGACTGGAGAGCCCCCTTGGTGCAGTGGTTCAAACACCAGCGATTGCCTGACCGAAGAGAAGAAAAGATCAAGCTAGTCAGAACCAAGGATTCTTACGAGCTCCGAAGCGGAATATTATTCCGAATTGTGGCAGACGCCAGAAGGAAGCTGCTCCTCCGATGTTTGTCCACCGAAGAAGCTTGGAGGGTTATGAAGGAGGTCCATGCCGGCATAGCTGGCGCGCACCAGGCGGGACCGAAAATGAAAATTGAAATCAAGAAACTTGGCTATTATTGGCCTGCAATGTTCAACGACTGTTGCGAGTATGCTAAGTCGTGTCAGAGATGCCAAGAGCATGCCACTATACCCAGGAGACCTCCGGCACCATTACACCCAACAGCGCCCAGTTGGCCGTTCGCCCAATGGGGGACGGACGTCGTGGGCCCCTTACCCGCATCTTCCACAGGCGGCAAATACATTCTGGCGGCTACCGACTACTTCTCCCGCTGGGCCGAGGCCATTGCCTTACGAGAGGTCACCGGAGAAGTCGTGGCCAGGTTTGTCCTCCGCAATATTATATTCCGGTTCGGCGTGCCCGACCGGATTGTGTCGGACAACGGCAGCCACTTCCGCAACCAGAAAGTTTACCGGCTAGCAGAAAAATACAAAATTGACTGGAGGACATCGACTCCTTACAATCCACAAGCCAATGGGCTGGCCGAAGCTTTCAATAAGACACTTTGCACTCTCCTGGCCAAGACTGTTAGCTCTAACAAAAGGGACTGGGAAGAAAGAATGTATGAAGCGCTTTGGGCGTACCGAACCGTATACAAGACCCCAACGGGCTGCTCGCCCTTCTCTCTTGTATATGGCTCGGAAGCAATCATCCCCGTCGAACTGGAGATACCGTCCCTCAGGGTCGCCATTCAGCATGGGCTTGTCCCCGAAGGGCAGACCAACACCGAGCGAAGGCTCGATGAACTCTCCAGTCTGGAAGGAAAGCGGCTTCAAGCCCAACAGAATATCCAGGTCTATCAGGCCCGGATTGCACGCGCCTTTGACAAGCTCGTCAAGGAACGCGAATTCAAGAAGGGTGACCTCGTCATGGTCAAGAGAAGAGATCTCATGGCGGCCAACCCCAAAGGTAAGCTAAACGAGAACTGGCTCGGACCCTACGTAGTCCAGAAAGTCTATGAAGGCGGAGCCTATGTAATTGTCAACCACCGCGGGGAGGTTCAATTCCCGCCTCTTAATGGAAGGCACTTGAGGCTGTACCACGCCCCAGCGCCCCCATTCAGGTAATAATATTACTCTTCGCCCCATTTTGGGACGGATTTGCGTGATTAATGTCCGAATGATTTGGCCACCAGCCGGGTTCCCGAAAGAGGGAAGAAAGGAATAGAAAGAGAGAGAAAGAAGAAGCAAAAAAAAAAGAGAAAGACAAAAAAAGAAGAAGCAAAAAAATGGAAAGAGGAAGAGAGAAGAAGCAAAAAAAAAAGAAGAGAAAAAAATGGAAAGAGAAAGAAGGAAGAAGCAAAAAAAAAAGAGAAAAAAAAAGAGAAGAGAAAAAAAAAGAGAGAAAAAAAAAAGAAAAAAAAGAGAAGCCAGAAAGGGGGAACGCCCCCCATTTCCAGTCACCGCCCCGCATCAGCGGGGGTACCAAAATTGATTTAAAAAGAAAGAAAGAAACTCTTCTCTCCGTCCTTCCCGGGCGGTGAGTACCCCTTTGGCTCGGACCTCACGTCCGGGTCATTGACTAAACAAACTCTTCTCTCCGTCCTTCCCGGGCGGTGAGTACCCCTTTGGCTCGGACCTCACGTCCGGGTCATTGACTAGACAAACTCCTCTCTCCGTCCTTCCCGGGCGGTGAGTACCCCTTTGGCTCGGACCTCACGTCCGGGTCATTGACTAGACAAACTCTTCTCTCCGTCCTCCCCGGGCGGAGAGTACCCCTTTGGCTCGGACCTCACGTCCGGGTCATTGACTAGACGAACTCTTCTCTCCATCCTCCCCGGGGGGCGAGCACCCCTTTGGATCAGACCTCCCGTCTAAGTCACTGACTAAACGGACCTTTCTATCCGCCACCTCTGAACGGCAAAAGGGGTCTCTGGCCAAGTACCCCTCACTCGAGACCAGCACGCGCTCCCAATATTGCGGCAAAACCAGGGAGTTGCCCGTTCGGTATGGTGGAGTGGTCCCCTCGTCCTCCCCCTGGGAAGGCGAGCGCTCTCCTGTACCCTGACATGGGTCCCTGCCTGGTCCTTCCAAAGTGAATCCCCGCAAAGACTCATACCCTGCCAATGGGCCCCTACACGAAAAGGGGGGAAAGATACAAGAGCGAGGGAAGAGGAAGGAGAAAACAATATGCACGGAAGAGAAGAGGGGTGGGAAAGCTCCCTCCGGGATAAATGCATACACCAGGAACGCGTGAAATCATAAATGCTTTGCTCTATTCAAAAGAGGATCAAACTACATGTGCTGCGGGGCATACCCCTGTGTTACATTCAAAAAAAAAGAAAGAGAAATTAAGGGATGCAACGCTCAGTCGATGTCCCTGAAGATGTCCTCGAGGGGGAGGATCCCGACGCAAGGGAAGTTCGTCATATCGCGCAGTCGGCCCCTCAATCCCTCAAGACGGGCGAGCTCCGCTTCGACGGACGCCATTTCAACGTCGGCAACGGCAAGAGCTTCCCTCTCCTCTGCCACCGCCCCTTCCGCCTCGGCGAGGCCAAGTTTAGCCGCAGCGAGATAGCCCTCCAGCTTCTCGATCCGGTTCTTGAAGGAACGAACGCTGCCTTCGCCTTCCTCTAGGGCCTTTCCGTGGCGTTCTCTACTGTCGCGTCGGGCCTTTAGGGCCTGCAGATATTCGTCTGCCTGAGCATCAAGGGCGGCGCGTTCGTCAGGAGCCTGGGTCTCCAGGAACTCGCGGCGCTTGACATATTTCAATAATAGCAAGACCCGCCGTGACCATTCCCCCAGCGGACAGCCAAGCACTTGCAGCGCCCCCGTTAATTGCGTTACGATGGTATGCACCTCCCGATACGACAGAGAAGCATCGCCGAGAAGCATCGTCCGTAAAGTGATCAGCATCTGACGGACTGGCGCTTCTGAGGACGTGTGACTAACTGAGGGCACGACCGGAGGGGTGAATTCTACGGTGCTGTCCACCTCTGCCCACAGGTCGGTATCTGCCGCCACTGAAGATGAAGGAAGGGCGAGGGTCAAGTCGCCCGGCCGGCGTAGCTCGACGAGAGACTCTTGGCCGACCATTGCCTGGGGAAAGGAAAGGACCATTGCCGAAGCCTCCGGTGCCCCCATCGTTTGGAGGTCACCTGCCCCCTCTGCCTCCGTCTGGCCCGACTCTGCCACTCCTCCAAGGGGCAGGGGTGCAGGGGCCGTTACCTCGGCTAGAGGAGGAGCTTCGAGTAAGGCCAGGCCCGAAGCCGTCACCCATGAACTCCTCGCTCGCGGCTGAGATCCCTCCAGATGCGCACGGAGCCCCGCAAATATCTGCTGCAAGAGCGGGTCCTCCATCTGAGCCGGGAGTTTCGGGAAGGGCGGAAGCGGAACCACCAGCTGGGGTAAACGTCCCGCTTCCACGAGCGCAGCCAGTCTCTCTCTCTCCAAGCCCAAGACTGGAGCCGGCCCCTTCACCGCTATCGGGCCAATGCTCGGTCTCCGCTTGGCCACTGCCTTCCGGATACGACCAGGCGCCTTCCCCGATATCGGCATCGCCTGACCATGGGAATGGGAATCAGCTATTCGCCATCTAAAATAAACCATGCAAAAGGGAGACCGTGGAGCCCGCATACTCACCTTGGCCGCTGGGATGATGCTACCTTCAGGCGCGATCTCCCCCTCCTCCAGAGGCTCGCCCGCCGCTCTGGTAGTACCGGAGGGCTCCGCGGGCATTTCCTCTCGAAGGGCGTCGAGCAAAAGAGCCAATTTGCCCATGACGGCATCGGCTCCCGTTGGGCGGTCGATCAGCGCAGCCGGGGCAGCCTCCTCTGTGATCTCAAGTTCGGCCGGTCCTCGAAAATCCTAAAGAAAAAGGGGGGGATAAGGTCGTCAGTCAATCACAAAAAAGGGAAAGGGAGAGCCGGCCCAAACAAGCTCACACTCACAGCGGTCTTCCCCACGAGGCTCGAGGAGCCAGCAAGTAAGGGGGCCCCGAAGGCCGGCTCGGGCGGCTCCGATGCCCCGGACGCGCCCTCGTCAGGAGCTACTTCGTCGGAAGAGTAGTTGTAATCTACCTCTTCCCCAGACGGAGACTCGACCGCCGTCGGCTCGGCCGGGACCAGCAGAGGAGCTTCCACCTCAGAGTCTCTGCCCAGTACGTCCTCCCTCGGGCCAGGCGAGGCTCGCGCTCCGATCTTCTTCCTCCTCACATATATCAACGTCGTCGGGAGGTCGGGATCAGGCCCCAATGACTCGGTGGCCACCGCAGCAACGCCTGTCATGCAAAAGAAGATAAGCCAGGGTGAATCTACTGGCCCCTAGGACAAAAAGGGGGGGGAGCTAACCGTGTAGTCGAAAATATTTACCCCCTTCAGTTCCTGCGACACGAGATGACCCGCGGGCTTCCTCAACAGGCAACGCCTTCTCGGGAGTCCCGACCGTACCCTCGCCCGTGAGATAGAAGCGCATCGTCGCCATGCGCGAAGCCGAGGCCAACTCGGGAGGCCGGTCTACCACAGACGACACGGGCGGCCGATGAATCTCACCAGCTTCGTGGCTCGGTTCGGTCCGCGTGGCTTCGAATTCTTCGAAGGACAAGACGGGGGCCATCGGCAGGGCTGTCGTCGGAGCCGGGGATGCCTCGGTTCGCCGCCGTTTTACCGTCTCTCGCCCAGCCACCTTGGCAGCAGCCAGTGCCTTCTTAACGGGCGACTGTGCCCGGGGCCTTCCCGTTGCCTGCGGCAAGGGAGCTGGAGCCGCCGCCGGGGTCGCCTCCGCCGGGACCGCAGCTTCGCCCATGTCAGGTGTGGGCATGGGCTCTTCCATAGAAGCTGAAACAAAAGAAGTATCCAGGTGTCAGGGCTCCACTCCAAGATAAAAAGGAGGAGGGAGATTCAAAAGGCACACTAAAGAGCGGGGACGCGGACCGACAGGTTGACCTGGCTCGGGACGGGCAGCTTCGAATTCCTCGAAAGACGGGACTAGTGGCGCCAGAGGAACAGCCGTCGAAGCCTTAGCCGTGTCTATCTTCCTCCGCTTTGTATCCCGCTGCTTAGCCGCCTTGGCGGCGTCCACCGCCTTCTTCACAGGCGATTTAGCCCGGGGCCTCTTCGCAGCCTTAGGCAAAGGAGCCATGGTCGGGGCCAGCGGCGCGGCTTCAAAATGCGCAGGCTTCTTCACCAGCCGGAGGAGGTTCCGGTACGTGGCCATCTGCGTGCTGTCGGGATGGTCTGCAAAGAAAAGAGGGGAAAGAACGAACATGCATACACCATTAGTACCTAACTCACCGCGAAAGCCGCAGCGCTGAGGGACAAAATCGAAGAGCAAGAGGGAACTGAATACCATGAGGGCCAGTGTACAGCCGCAGCGTGATCGACCAGTAGCTCAGGGATATCTCCTTGTCCCGACGTGTCGCCTCCCGGACTAGCCAACAAACGTCCTCAATAGTTTGACACCGGTCCGTGAGGTTGGCCAGATCCGCATGTTTCTTGGAAGAAAGGTGACAGAAAAGATTGAAGTGGTCCATGCCCCACCCATCAGCATAATAATAAGGGATGTGCAGGCACTTGCCCAGGATGGAGGCCGTCACATCTTCAATCTTCATCCCATTCACCCGGAGGAGGATATATAGCCACGTGGTATCCTTGTAATTCTCAGGCTTCCTCTCCTCCCGCCTCATGAACGTGCGATACAGGCAGGCCAAGTCTCTCTCCGGACGCCAGCTCTTGGCAGGAGTCCCCTCTTCCTCTATGGGGAATGGATAATTGATGAGGTCCAGACGGTCGCTCCCTACCCGGCACAGGTCCCTCAGCGTCTTCTGATAGCTGTCCTTCGCCACTGGAGGCAGCTCCACTTTCGGCGTCGGCCTCCTATCCCGGGCTTCCCGACGAGCTATCAGATATGTCGCCACCTCCTTCTCTTGCCTGTTCTTGAGCCGAAGAAGATGATCTGGCTCAATGTCAAGTACTGGCACCGGTTGCCGGCTAAGGAATCTCCTTTCGGCGCCATCCCAACAATCGGTCTTGTGCAACCGATAGAAAGCCGTCCGGGCATTCCACCACTTTATATAGTCTTCAGTCACTCGGGGCACGCGACCCGGGGCTGGCACCCTGAAGGAGGCAGAGTCCGCCCGGTGGAAGAAGTCCCACCAGCTTCTAGCGTGCTCGGCGACCGCACCTCCCCGGACGTTCCGCGAAGGCAAGCCGAATTGCGCATGATAAGCAGGCATATGCTGGTCATACCCGAAGTTGCGGCCAAATCGGAAAGGGTAATACGGCTCCAGCAGTACGTTGTCTCCCTTCCGGAACACCAACACGCTCGGGCGGATAGCCAGCGCCCAATCCCTCAGCTCGGGCTCCAGCAACGGGCGCACCACGTTTTCCTGGCTGATAGGATGGACATACCTCTCCACCTGGTCATCCTTGCATTCCCTCTTATTATTCACGAGCGGGCTTGAATGTGCGGCCAGCGTCCAGAAATGAATGGTACCGGCTGCGTCCCGGGGAACCGTGGTCAACCGGCCCCGAATATCATACATCCGCATGGAAGTAGAAGCCGGTTCTGCACTCGCGAACTCCAGCATCCTCGGCACCAGCCCCCAATCCTGAAGGACTCGCGGGGCAAACTCCAGAAACAGTGAACAAACCCACGCGTTGAAGAAATGCAGTGGGCACACGTACCGGGCCTGCCTCGGGAACTGGTGCGTGCTGATGTCTCCCAGTGCCTTATAAATCAGACAGAGCGCCGCCGGGCACAGAGAAAGTTTAACACCCCACGCCATCTGACACGCCGGGTAGATGGCATCTGGCCGAATCACCGTCTCATCCCCGTACGGCATGGCAAATGAACACAGCCAGTACGTCAGATAGGCGGCACAGTGAGTTTGTGGGTCGACCCCCGTCGGATTGGCCCCGCTCCGACGTCCCTTGGAGGGGATCTTCACGTCATGCTTGGGCTTCGCACGTTTCTTGCGAGCAACAGCGGTGCCAACGCAGGGAAAATCTTCATACTGCTTCAGCCCATCATAGAAATATTCCAGCCATACCGCCATACGCACCCGTTTCCTATCCCCACGGGCGGGCTGCTTCCCCTTGTGCGACAGCTGGTACAGCTCCCGGTATGCCTTCATCAGGTACCGGTATGAATACCCCAGAGAATAATAGCCGTCCCCATTAGTCTCGTCTTTGATCAAGTCCGGGAGGCATACTTCTTCATAAGGCTCCCCGTCAATGGGCAAGCCGCTCAGCTGGCTTAGGCTCCACAAATCAAGTGAAGTCTCTCCCTCTGCCGTGTAGAAGGTATTGGTCTCCGCACTGAATACTTCTATCATGCCGCAACAGAGACCCTTGGAGATGGGATAACCATACCGGGAAGCGTACACGCTGTGATAGATGCCAACTCGGACCAGCAACGGGGCGTAGTTGAACAGTACGTATTCCGTGAACTCCACCGCCCCTTCTCGGAAGCTGTGGGCGTCTTGAAGCTTCAGCTCCCCGAACCAGCCCAGTGATAGTTCGTACTTGAACCTGATGGCCAAACAGTCCAATATGAACGGCTCCTCCCTATAACCCCATTTCAGGGGAGCCAAGAATAAACCAAATCAGGGCGACTCGCCATGCACCTTCCCCGCAGACATGTCCCACCTTGCTGGCGTGAACTGAGGGGCCCGCACCAATTTATCTTCAGCCGGCAGCACCCCTTCGATCCCCAGGACCGGCTTCCATTCCCGGGCTTCTCCCACCAGATACATAGGAATGCTCCTGGGGACGCTGTACAGCAGACTATCTCGGGCATGCAGGATCGCCCGCTCGGCCGCCTTTATGACGCGATAATCTCGCCCCTCTCGAGAGCGCAAATGCTTCAGAAATCGAATGAGGTGCCTATCCTTCGGGAAGTCCTTCCTGTACTCCCCGGTGACCCGGTCAAATGTGAAGCCGTTGTCAACTCTGGCAAGCCTCTGGAAATCCATGGTCTCCCCGTCAGACTCAGATGACTCTGCCAAAGCGGCTATTTCTGCATGCTCCCAATCCAAGTCCTCTACATTTAACCAGGTAACTGCTGGCACCGGACCCCGTGGGATAAGGTCAGCACCGATAGCAGCAGCAGGAGCAGAGGAACCACTTGGGGCAGCCATTTATCTGCAAAGATACATAAACAGAAGATCAGAATAAGCCACATGCAAAAGGAAGTGAAAGACTGTAAAAGGAGGGCTTTGCTACAAGTCAAATGAACAAAATATTGCCAATTTCTGACGAAATTTCGGCAGAGTTTCCCCTAGGCCAGAGGCGTAAGGGAAAATACGGGTGCGCGTCCACAAGGAGTGACGGCCCCAACAAAGCATGGTGGGCCCCGAGAGGCAACACCAGAAGTCCGCCGGTCGAAGGAGTCCTCTTCCTTAGCTAAAAACTCTCCCTGGAGACCCTCACCGGTACACTGCCCAGTGCCCTTCCCCGGCACACCCTGCAGTTGCCCTCACCGGTACGCCCTAGAGGCCTTCACCGGCACGTCCCTCCAACGCTTTGCCGGCACGCCCAGGGGAGGCCTTCCCCGGCACACTGCGCGCAGGCCTTCACCGGCACGCCCTCGGCGCCTTCCCCGGCACGCGCCACCACTCGTTCCCCGGCACACCAGGAGCCCCACTCCCCGGCACGCTCCTGGGCCTCTTCCCCGGCACGCCCCTGCTAGTGGCCTCGCCGGCACACCCTCCAGGTGCCTTCCCCGGCACACTTTGGAAGCCCTTCCCCGGCACGCGCCACCACTCGCTCTCCGGCACACCAGGAGCCCCACTCCCCGGCACGCTCCTGGGCCTCTTCCCCGACGCGCCCTGAAGCAGACTTCCCCGACGCGCCCTAAACGGCCCTTGCCGACACGCCCTGAAGCAGGCTCCCCGGCACGCCTTCAAGGCTCCTCCCCGGCACACCTGGACGGTCTTCGCCGACACGCCCTGAGGCGGTCCTCCCCGGCACGTTCCGGCGCTTCCTCACCACGACGGCATCCACCGTGATCGCCGTCGCCCTCCCACGCCAAGAAAAGAAGAGGGGAGGGGAGAGGAGAAGAAGGGAACGGAGAGGAAGAGGGAGGGGGAGCCTAGGGCTCCATCGCCCTCCAAAAAAAAAGAGGAGAAGGAAGAGGGGACGGAGAGTGGAAGAGAAGAAAAGGACGAGGAAGGGAGAAGGAGGAAGAGGAAAAAGGGGGAGGGCTCCACGGTCGCCTCCTCACCACAGTAACGACGACGGCGATGGAGTGGGCACCCGGCGTCGGAGAAGATGGGGAAGAGGAGAAGGAAGGAGGTCGGGGGGGTGCTTCGCTCGTTCGCCCGCTGAGGAGAGAGAAAGGGAGAGGAAATTCGAAAGGGGGGTGGCCGTTCAAACCACCCCCGTCCTTATATATAAAAGAGAAGAAAAAAAAAGAGAGAAAAAAAGGGGGGAGAAGAAAAAGGAGAGAGATAAAAAGGGGAATAAAAGAAGAAAATAAAAGGGGGGGGAAGAAAATAAAAGAGAGGCAAAAAGGGGAAGGAAGGAAGGAGAAATAGAAGGAGATAAAAAAAAGGGAGAAGAAAACAAAAGGGGAAAATAAAAGAAGGAAATGAAAGGAGGGAAATAAAAGGAGAAAAAAAAAAAAGAGGAAGCAGGAGTATATGTAAGATATTAAATAGATAAATATATATATACCTACATATATGCCTACGCTCATATGCTCATCCACTCACGTGTGCGAAGGAGCAGGTCGGCAGCGCACAGCAATAAGTGTCCCTCAGGAAACATTCCGTCCTCACGATCCCAGTCGGACGAATGTCTACAGAAGCGAGGACGACTCTACCCCTGTAACTTTACCCCGTCAGTGGCACTGTTTCCCATGCTAACAAACAAGCCCGTCCCTGGCACATCGCCTCAGGCCTCAGCCATCGCCCATCATACGAAATTGCCGTCACAGGCCTTACGCCCGGATCGGCAGAACCCCTATCCTTGCGTTGGCATTAATCTCTTGCCAACGAATAAGTCCCTTTCCGGCGCAAGGCCCCGTGCCCTAGCCACCCACTCCGCACAATATGGCCATTACGGACCCTACGTCCGAATCGGCACAGATACTCCCGTTGCGCTGGCATTCTATTCTTGCCAACGAGTGAACCTTACCTTCCGGCGCAAGGCTTCGTGCCCTAGCCGACACTTGCATATCACTCACTAAAAAAAAATAATAAAATAAAATAAAATGGGGTTAAAAATAGAGATACCCCGCCGGACTTGCCCCTGCATGGGGACAAGGGCAAAAATGGCAACAACCCGGCTGTGGCGAAAACCCGAAAGGGCGCTACAGGCAAAATCGGGTACCCCGCCGCGTGAAAACCCGAGAGGGCGCGTGGGCAAAAGCAAGAGGGGGCCAGTACCGGCGAAAACCCGAAAGGGCGCTTGTATCGGTAATATGGTTCAAAAAAAAGGGAAAAAAAAGAGACCAAGAGAACAATAAACCAGGTTAGTTCCCGACACCCTGTCGGTGCTGACAAAGAGACCAAGAAAACAACAAAAGCATGTCAGTTCTCGGCATCCTGTCGGCACTGACGAAGAAACAAAGAGACCAACAAACCAGGTCAGCTCCCGACTCCCTGTCGGCACTGGCGAAGAGACTAAGAGACCAAAAAAGCATGTCAGTTCTCGGCATCCTGTCGGCACTGACGAAGAAACAAAGAGACCAAGAGACCAAGAGACCAAGAGGCCAGGTCGGCTCCCGACATCCTGTCGGCACTGGCGAAGAGACTAAGAGACCGACAAAGCTTCAGTCCCCGACACCTCGTCGGCACTGATGAAGAGACTAAGAGACAACAAACCATGTCAGTTCTCGGCATCCTGTCGGCACTGACGAAGAAACAAAGAGACCAAGAGACCAAGAGGCCAGGTCGGCTCCCGACATCCTGTCGGCACTGGCGAAGAGACTAAGAGACCGACAAAGCTTCAGTCCCCGACACCTCGTCGGCACTGATGAAGAGACTAAGAGACAACAAACCAGGTCTGCTCCCGACATCCTGTCGGCACTGATGAAGAGACTAAGAGACAACAAACCAGGTCTACTCCCGACATCCTGTCGGCACTGGCGAAGAGACTAAGAGACAACAAACCAGGTCAGCTCCCGACATCTTGTCGGCACTGGCAAAGAGACCAAGAGACCAACAAACCATGCCAGTTCCCCGGCATCTCGTCGGCACTGGCGAAGAGACCAAGAGATCAACAAAACATGCCAGCCGGTTCCCGGCATCTCGTCGGCTCTGGCGAAGAGACCGAGAGATCAACAAAGCATGTCAGTTCCCGGCATCCTGTCGGCACTGATGGATAGACTAAAAGACAACAAACCAGGTCAGTTCCCGGCACCCTGTCGACACTGACGAAGAGACTAAGAGATCAACCAAGCATGTCAGCTCCCGGCATCCTGTCGGCACTGACGAAGAGACCAGGAGACAACAAGCCAGGTCAGCTCCCGGCACCCTGTCGGCTCTGACGAAGAGACCAAGAGACTAAGAGACAAAAAGCATGTCAGTTCTCGGCATCCTGTCGGCACTGACGAAGAAACAAAGAGACCAAGAGACCAAGAGACCAAGAGGCCAGGTCGGCTCCCGACATCCTGTCGGCACTGGCGAAGAGACTAAGAGACCGACAAAGCTTCAGTCCCCGACACCTCGTCGGCACTGATGAAGAGACTAAGAGACAACAAACCAGGTCTGCTCCCGACATCCTGTCGGCACTGATGAAGAGACTAAGAGACAACAAACCAGGTCTGCTCCCGACATCCTGTCGGCACTGGCGAAGAGACTAAGGGACAACAAACCAGGTCAGCTCCCGACATCTTGTCGGCACTGGCAAAGAGACCAAGAGACCAACAAACCATGCCAATTCCCCGGCATCTCGTCGGCACTGGCGAAGAGACCAAGAGATCAACAAAACATGCCAGCCGGTTCTCGGCATCTCGTCGGCTCTGGCGAAGAGACCGAGAGATCAACAAAGCATGTCAGTTCCCGGCATCCTGTCGGCACTGATGGATAGACTAAAAGACAACAAACCAGGTCAGTTCCCGGCACCCTGTCGGCACTGATGAAGAGACAAAGAGACAACAAACTGCTTCGGTTCCCGGCACACTGTCGGCACTGATGAGGAGACCAAGAGACCAACATACTACTTTAGTTCCCGACGCTCCGTCGGCACTAACAAAGAGACCAACAAACAACAAACCAGGTCAGCTCTCGACGCATCGTCGGCATCGACAAAGAGATAAGAGACGAAGACACCCACGGGCACCGCCCGGCTCATCCTTCGCCTGCGCTACCCGTGGGTGGGGGGCATTTGTGGACACCGAAAATTGCACATCCAAAATGTCATGCTCAGCCCAGCATCAACAACGGCGCCGAGTGAAGAAACCCCCGGGGGAATCAAGCACAAAAGGCTCCACAGCCCGTGGGCCTCGAAGAAAATCAAATGGGCCACAACTTATGCTCACAATGGGCTCAAAATCGCCCATTTAGCCCTTCAGCGGCACGCCCAGTTGAGGCCTCAGCGGCACGCCCTGGCAGAACCCTCCAGCGGCACGCTCCCCTCAGCGGCACACCCTGCCGCGGCCCTCGCCGGCACACCCCTATGGGGGTTCACCAGCACACCCCCAAGGGGGTTCACCGGCACACCCCTATGGGGGTTCACCGGCACACCCCCAAGGGGTTCACCGGCACACCCCCCTGGGGGGGTCTTCAGCGGCACACCCCCAGGGGGGGGTTCAACGGCACACCCCTTTGGGGTTCAGCGGCACACCCCCTTTGGGGTTCAACGGCACGCCCCCTGGGGGGTCTTCAGCGACACACCCTGTAGGGTCTTCAGCGGCACGCCCTTCAGGCCGTTCAACGGCACGCCCATCCGGGGCTCCAGCGGTACGCCCTTTTGGCACTACAGCGGCACGCTTGTTCAGCCCTTCAACGGCACAGCGGTGAAGCTCTTTCAACGGGCGACGTGAGGCCCATGCCCTACACATCCTTGGCGCGCAGTGGAGCCGTCTGAGGTGGCAGCTGGTCGTTGGGCCACGTAGCCTACCCCACTGACAGCCAGTACAGGGGCAGGTCAAACCCATCATCACAGCCGGCTTCCCGCCTTCGACGGTCGTGCTCGAAGTCGTCGGTGGCTGGGAGTATAAAAGCCTCCTGTTAAAACACAAGAGGGGGAGATACAGGGAAGAGAACGGGGAGAGACGAACAGAGAGAGGAGAAGAGGTTCCAACAGTAGAGGGCACACACAGGAGAAAGAGGAGAAGAAAGAAGAGAAGAAGAGGCCCTCCCGGCCTGTGCTCCGTCCGACGGCCACCGGGAAGAAACAAGAGTAAGAGAGAGAGAGCTTGTTGTATTGGGGGAAAGGGTTGGGGATAGTGGCCAATGTCTTAGGCCCGGATGTTTTTGTCTCTCTTGTATCCCATTCCTCCTGGGGGTTCTTTGTCCTTCTCCCTTTTGTCCATGGCCCCATCTGGGGGTTTGCTTTTGTAATATATATGTAGGGCCACGCCCTCTTGATTCTCATGAATGAAAACCACCTTCTCCGGGTTCCTCTTCGATCTTCGATGTTTTATGCTAGGCTTTGCGGGCTTTTCGACGGACGATCCGTTACTCCCTCTGTCTCTTCATTCCTCCGGCGTCTTTAGGGTCCTCCACGTCGATGTAGGTTTCCCCCTTCTGTTAGCCTTGGTTTCACAAGCCCTTCAATCCTCTCCATGGCCATCTGCTGTGTCCACTGGCTTAAGGGAGAGGGAGACCCTCACCCTCTCTCCAAACACACAGTGATCAAGTGGCCTGCCCTTGGCCTTGAATCCCCTTTCTTTTCTTTAAACGGCTTCTAAGGCCCCCAGCTTGCACACTCTGTTTGAACTCCCAGCGATGCCTCTTCCTGGCCCTTCGCCGGCACCCCTGTTTGGTCCCTCAGCGGCACGCCCATGGGGGTTGTCCAGCGGTACGCCCCAAGTGCCCTCAGCGGTACGCCCTCCTCTGCCCTCAGCGGCACGCATACCAGTCTACCCCTTTGGCCGGCACGCTCCTTGGCCGGTACACCTGATCAGCCTTGGCCGGCGCACCGCAGGCCTTCAGCGTCATACACCCTCAGCCTCTCAGCAGCCCACTCCTTGGCTTTGCCCCCCGAGCCCTTCCCTTTACGTTTTCCGAGGCTCTTTAAAGGTGTTGCTCCCCCGGGGGCCCATCTCCAGTTGTCGGGTTCCGCCACTCCATGTGGGCGCGTTCCCTTTATCTCCCTTACGCCCCGGGTCAAGGGGAGATGCTGCCGAATTTTTGTGGGAAAATAATAAAACATTAAAAGAGGCAAAAGGAGGCAACAAACGAGTAGGATAACTGACGAAACCTTCCAACTCATCAAGCCGCTGCCGGCATCACAACGAAAACCGAACCGGACTAATTAACCACCTGGCCGCCCGAAAACCCGACCCGCAAGAAAAGAGACCGAACCGAACCAAGAGAACAAACACGGGAGGAATTTTATGTGAAACTACACAAGGGTTAAGACAAGAAGAAAAGAAAAGCCTTAAAGCAGGTAATCAAAACTGAGTTAACCTCTATCACTCCCTGCCCAACTCCCAGCGGCACACACACACCCAGCCTTCAGCGGTACCCTCTCTTGAGCCTTCAGCGGTACGCCCCTACAGCCCCCAGCGGTACGCCCCTGCAGCCCTCAGCGGTACGCCCTTTGCAGCCTTCAGCGGTACACTCTCTACAGCCCTCAGCGGTACGCCCCCTGTAGCCCTCAGCGGTACGCCCCAGCCCTCAGCGGTACACTCCCGTCTTCCCCTTCGCTGGCACACTATACACATACACATATACAACTTGACAAGGGCATTAATAATAGCAAATAAATTAATAAAAAATTTACGCTAATTAAAGGACTCCAAATGCGTAATATTAATCACAATAAAAGAGGTGGGAGGGGTGATAAAAAAAATAATAAATAACAAACAAATGATAATGATAAGAATAATCATGAGCGAAAAGAAAAAAAATCATCCCGGACAAAGGCACGAATAAACAGTAAATATTAAATCAGAAATGAGAATGTACATAGCTAGGAAAACCCCAGATAAAAGACATCAATGCCCACGCCGCAGCCCGCTCTTTCCCCGGGACCCGGGGCAAAAGGAACAACAACGCTGCCCCTTTAGGTCGAGCCCGAGTCTCGGGAATTCCCCGATATGGCCGGGCTTTGATCTAACCTCGGGCCGACATCCTAATCGGACCAGATTTGTTTTCTCGTTCCGGATACCTTCCGAACCTTCATTTAAAATTGCTGCATGCTCGGCAGACATTCGAAGGGATCTACCTCGATTTTCTCATTGTGGCGCTGTCACGGACTTGTGTCCGAATACGAAAGGTCTACGAGTGGCCGACACGGCCGACAGTTTATGGCCTTAATACAACTTTCAGTGTGACCCATCCCTATCTCTCTCGTATAATTAGTGTTACTCCTTTCGGCCGCGGGGCCTCTAATTTCGGCAATTAATCAAGGGTATTCCCTCGTATGAGGGATGTAAATGACGTCGTGACCTTCATGGCGCGACGGGATTCGGTCCCGACACGAACCACACAATCGTCTGACGAAGTCAGATCGAGCGCACCTTGGGCTCTCCGGAGCCCGAATAAATTGTCACTCCGGTGACTGGCACGCCCACGCACTTAATAAAACCAACAGACGAACGGGAACCACAGTTTAACGGAAAGTGCGTCCACACCGTGAAGCCATCTCCTGAGTCAAGAGAGGCTGAAGAGAAACCAATCACAAAAAGGGGCCCCACAATCCATGGGCCTCGAAGGAAATCAAACGGGCCACAACTCGTGTTCGAGACGGGCTCAAGTGGGCTTCAGCGGCACAGCCCATTCGGGCTTCAATGGCACACCCCCTGGGTGCCCCAGCGGCACACCCCAGGGGGGGGGCTTCAACGGCACACCCCCTGGGTGCCCCAACGGCACACCCGGGGGGGGGGGGGGGGGGCTTCAGCGGCACAGCCCTTTCGGGCTTCAACGGCACACCCCAGGGGGGCTTCAACGGCACACCCCCTGGGTGCCCCAGCGGCACACCCAAGGGGGGCTTCAGCGACACATCCCATTCGGGCTTCAACGGCACACCCCCTGGGTGCCCCAGTGGCACACCCCAGGGGGGCTTCAACGGCACACCCCCTGGGTGCCCCAGCGGCACACCCAAGGGGGGGCTTCAGCGGCACAGCCCATTCGGGCTTCAACGGCACACCCCCTGGGTGCCCCAGCCGCACACCCCAGGGGGGGCTTCAACGGCACACCCCCTGGGTGCCCCAGCGGCACACCCAAGGGGGGCTTCAGCGGCACGCCCCGTTGGGCACTCAGTGGCACACTCTGCTGGGCCTTCAGCGGCACGCCCGTTGGGTGTTCCCGCGGCACGCCCTTTTGGCCCTCCTACGGCACACTTGTTCATCTCACCAGCGGCACAGCGTGAAGTCTTTTCAACGGCCAGACGACGTGGTGCCCATGCCCTATGCATCCTTGGCGCGCAGCAAGCTCTCTGAGCTGTCAGCCAATGGTTGGGCCACGCGGGCTACTCCCCTGGCAGCCAGGACAGGGGGAGTCAAACCCCATCATCATGAGCCACTTCCCGCCTTCGACGGCCGTGCTCGAAGGCTCCCGCTGCTGGGAGTATGAAGGCACTCCCATTCTAAAAAAGAAATAGGGGAGAGGAACGGAGATGGGGGGACAGACAGACGGAAGGCACACACGCAAGAGAGGAAGAGAAGAGAGAAGAGAAGAAGAAGAGCTCCGGCGTGAGTCCCCTCCGACGACCACCGGGCAGGACCACCGGGCACGACCACCCCAAATGTGTAACAGCGATAATAACAATAAAAAGGGAGGGGGCAAGAAAAAGATAATAATAGTAATGGAGAAAAGAAGAGAAATCATTCGGGCCAACTGTATGAAGAAGTAATAAACAGCAGAGGGAAGAGAGGAACACATAATTAAAACCCCAGATAAAAAAAATGCTAGGGTCCACATTGCAGTCCCATCTCTCCCCGTGACCCAACGCGAAAGGAACAATAATGCCGCCCTCTCAGTCCGGGCCCGAGTCTCGAGAATCCACCCGACATGGCCAAGTCCCAACCTGACCTTGGGCCAACACTCCAACTAGACCGGATCCGTTTCTTGACATCGGGCCCTTTTTGGTCGTTATTAAAATTGCCGTGCATGCGGCAGACACTTGAACAGATTCGTCTCCGGTTCTCCCGTCGCGTTTCTATCATGGACCCACGTCCGAATATAAAAAGGTCCGCGAGTGACCAACATGGCCGGTGGCCCGCATCCTAATGTGGACTTTGGTGTGATCTATTCCTGCCTTTTTCTTTGCGCAACTAGTGTTATTCTTTTCGGCCGCAGGGCCCCTAATTTCGGCAATTAATCAAGGGTGTTCCCTCGTATGGGGGATGTAAATGACGTCGTGACCTTTACGGCGCGACGGGTTTTGGTCCCGACACGAACCACACAATCGTCTGACGAAGTCAGGTCGAGCGCACCATGGGCTCTTCGGAGCCCGAATAAATTGTCACTTCGTGACTGGCACGCCCACGCACTTAATAAACGAATCAACCATTCCCGAATAGACGAGCATAATAAACGAACGAAAAGTGCGTCCACAGGTGGCGTTGTACGTTCTGCTTCCGCGTGGTTCCTGAAGTGCATGCTCGTAACGTGCCATTGCCGCCAGCTGGTACCTGCGTCGGGCTTCCCCCGACCTTTTGGTACGTCTTTCCTTTCTATCGACTGTACTGTGCTAGACTTGTTGTCTTTAGCTTTGGACTGACTCTGGGATATAATTGTTAATTTGAAACTGTCAATTAAAAAGTAATTTTATTTCTGCTACTTTAGCAAACCCATCTAATGAAATTTAATTGCTTCTGTTATATCTCTGTGGCTTCAATGTACTCTACACATGCATTTTTCCCTTCGGAGCTTTCCCGCTCTTGGGAGGCCTCGCGGGTTCCAAGTGGTATCACGTGTATTCGGTAGTTCTACCGGGTACATATGGTATCCGGAATCCGGGTCGCTACAGTGCCAATCTGTCACGAAGTTCAGATGATCCTACTAACTGTGGCACGTGTGACTGGGCCATATGAGCGAAAGAGGCAAGATGGAGTTGAGCAAGCAAAGTTTGCTTCATGGTCAAATGATTGGGAAACTGGATTTATGTGAGCACTGTGTATTCGGCAAACAATGCGTAGTAAAATTCTGTACAACAGTCCACAGGACTAAGGGCACAGTGGATTACATCCACTCTGACCTTTGGGGTCCTACTACAGATGTCTCAAAGGGTGGTGCAAGTTATTTATTGATCTTTATTGATGATTTCTCAAGAAATGTCTGGGTATATTTTTTGAAAAAAAAGAGTGAGGTGTTCGTCACTTTCAAGCAATGGAAGGCGTTGATTGAAAGGCAGACTGGTAAGAAGATCAACCGCCTCCGTACTGATAATGGTATGGAATTCTGCTCGAGAGAATTTGATGAGTTCTGCAAAAATGTGGGTATCGTTCGACATCGCACTGCAGCGAGAACACCACAACAGAACGGTATTGCAGAATAAATGAACAAGACACTCTTAGAAAGAGCGAGAAGTATGTTGTCTCAGGCAGGTCTGTCAAAGGCATTTTGGGCAGAAGCTGTCAACATGGCTTGCTACTTGGTGAATAGATCTCCGTCCACAGCCATAGAGTTGAAAACTCCCGAGGAGGTATGGTCTAGTTCTCCTTCCGATTATTCTCACCTCAAAATTTTTGATTGTCTTGCATATACTCATGTCACAGGTGACAAATTGGAGCCGAGGGCAAAAAAGTGCATTTTCGTTGGATATACACAGACACATGGTCTGAAGGCGTATTGATTGTGGTGTATCGATCCTCAGTCACCCAACTTCATGATTAAGAGAGATGTGACCTTCGATGAGTCTGCGATGCTCCGAGTGGGAGAGAAATCAATAACAGAAAATAGAGATTTGGTCAGTGGCAAGAAGGGAGAGTTGGAGGTGAAGCTCTCAACAGAAAGTGCAGTGCAAAAGAAGACAGTGTGAGTCCCAAATGTGACAGTTGATGTGCCAGAGAGTAGTACAGCACAATGATAATCCCCTCAAAGGCAGTACAACATTGCAACTGACAGAGAGCGAAGGGTGATTAGATCACCCAGCAGGTATAGTCATGTTGACATGGTAGCCTTTGCTTTGTCTATTGCAGATGACATTGAGGGGACAGAACCATGTTCTTATAGAGAGGCAATTGAATCAGATGAGTCCTCTAAATGGCAGTTGGCCATGCAAGAGGAGATTGAATCTCTACAGAAGAATAACACATGTAAACTGGTGAAAGTGCCGCTTGGTCAAAAGGTTGTAGGGTGCAAATGGGTCTTCAAGAAGAAAGAAGGAATCACTGGTGTGGAAGATGCTAGATTCAAAGCACGATTAATGGCAAAGGGTTTTACACAGCGAGAAGGTATTGACTTCAATGAGGTATTCTCTTCTATCGTGAAACATACCTCTATTCGTGTGTTGCTTGCTGTGGTTGATTTACTTGATTTAGAGCTAGAGCAACTGGATGTTAAGACAACGTTCTTACATGGTGAGCTGGAGGAGGAAATCTACATGCACCAGCCAGAAGGATTTGTATTTTCTGGTAAGGAAGATCATGTATGCCTGTTGAAAAAGTCTCTGTTTGGCTTAAAATAGTCATTTAGATAGTGATACAAGAGATTTGATACTTTTATGCTGAGTCATAGTTACACCAGAAGTGATTATGATAACTGTGTGTATCATAAAAGGCTTCCAGATGGTTCGTTTATTTACCTGTTTCTATATGTTGATGACATGTTAATAGCTGCCAAGAACATGTCAGAAATTAACCACTTAAAGTCTCAGTTGAATGGTGAATTTGAGATGAAAGATCTTGGAGCAACAAAGAAGATTTTGGGCATGGAGATTCATAGAGACCGTAGCACTGGAAGGTTGTACTTATCACAGAAAAAGTATGTTGAGAAGGTGCTGGAGCGGTTCGGCATGAAAGATTGCATGGCTGTGAGCACTCCATTGGCAGCCCACTTCAGATTGTCTGCTGATGATTCACCGAAGACAGAGAAGGAGATGGAATTGATGTCTAAAGTTCCATATGCGAGTGCAGTTGGTAGCATTATGTATGCTATGGTAACTCGACCTGATATTTCTCATGCTGTCAATGTGGTTAGCAAGTACATGAGAAATCCAGGGAAGGTCCATTGGGAGGCTGTGAAGTGGATTCTTCGTTACCTCAGAGGTGCTTCAAGATGTGAGCCTGGTATTTCAGAAAGGAAACAGTAATGGTGATCAGTTGGTTGGCTACGTCGATATAGATTATGCTGGTGATCTGGATAAGAGGAGATCCATGTCATGTTATATCTTTGCTTTCTCAGGCTGCGTTATTAATTGGAAGGCTGTTTTGCAGTCTACTGCGGTTTTGTCTACGACAGATGCAGAGTATATGGCAGTGGCAGAGGGAGTGAAAGAAGCCTTGTGGCTGAGAGGTTTGGTTGGCGATATGGGTCATGTGCAGGAGATGACTCCGGTGTACTGTGGTAGTTAGAGTGCCATACATTTGACTAAGAATCAGATGTATCATGAGAGGACCAAACATATTGATGTCAGGTATCACTTTGTTCGTGATGTTATGTTGTAGGGTACCGTGACTGTTCAGAAGGTTTCTACAGCAGAGAACCCCGCAGACATGCTGACGAAGCCTATTCCTTCAGAGAGGTTCAGACACTGCCTGGGCTTGGTTGGCTTGCAGAGCACGTGAGGTGGCCCCGACCAGGGCATTGGTGATTACGACGATTGTGGTGGAGCTTGGCACTGGATGTGGCTTGTGAAGATGAGCCAAGAGGAGAATTTGTGGGTTAGTGGCTCACCTTTAGCCACTTTAAAAAGAAAAAAAAAGGATTTGCTTATGCAATTTTTGGGAGGTGAGAAATGGTCTCATATATCCATGCAATGAGAGCCATTCAATCACGAGATGTTCAAAATGACTTCTCCTTCTTATAAATAGGAGGCTCCTCTCCCTTGTCTTACACCCCAACCCAAGACAAAGAGAGTTTATAGAGAGAGACTCTCAAAGAGAGTGGGTTGGGGGTGAGAAAGTTTGAGAGAGCTTTGCAGTGAGGATTTGTTCCTCCGGGTTGGAGTGTGAGCTACTTGTATTATTCTCCACATCTAGTGAAGTTTCGTTGTCGCCATCGCCCGTGGACGTAGGGGGGTAACCCCCGAATCATGTAAATCCTTGTGTTCCTATTTTGTGTGATTGTTCCTTCTTCTTTCTCCCTTCTTTTTGTTGTACGGATCGAGATCTTGAGACGTCACTCTATCCGTCGAAATGATCGTGTCATAACAAGTCAAGACGATAATTTGTCGTGTTATGATATGCCTTCCTAGCCATCTTAGGAATGGGTCCAGCACATAGCTGGACATGAGACATCCCACTCTAACACAGACTCCAATGAATGACATAGATGCATGGGATCCTAGTGGGACTTGGATGATACAAACGTGGTCGTGGGAAGCTTCGTCAGTGGAACAAAACGTGGGGAGTTCATCTCCTACACAGACGTGGGCAGTGTGGGTGACACTCCGATGGCACCTAAACTCCTATAAATAGGAGGTTCTCTTGTTTGATAGATGACACTGAGAGATGTCCGAGAGAGAGAGATCCTGTAAAGAACTTAAAGAGAGTTTTATAAAGGGGATTTGTTTCTTGTTGGGTGAGGGTAAAATTTCGTGATATTCTCCACATCTAATGAAGTTTTTAATCATTATTATCATCCGTGGAGGTACGAGGTCACCTTGAACCACGTAAATTTTTGTGTTCTAACTTAGGGTGATTGTTACCTTCTTCCCTTTGCCTTCTCTGTGGTTCAAAATGCGGGACATTATTCTATTTGCCAAAGCGGTCATTGTCATAACGCAAACTACCAACTTGCATGGCATCACCTCCTGTTCACTTTGTCGAAAATTTTGTGAGAAGTCAGACTCTATAGTATGAGCCACTTCAAATATTTGCCATATCACATTTTGTGATAATGATTACTATCAACTTTACAAAAAAATAACATCACCTCATTTTACGTTGCATCGAACTCTCATGTTCACCCAAAGTTTTGAAACTTTCTTTAAAACTATAAGGATTCATTCATTCAACCCACTAAGATATACAAGCAAGAAAGAAGATAAAAAGGAACCTCACGATGAAGAGATGTTGAAATCAGGTCATCAATGACCCAAACCCACAATTCCAATTGTTGAAAACAGAGTCAAGAAAGTACTGTCATGAAGTCCCAGTTGAGGCGACCATAACGGAAGAAGGCTAATTTACCACAAAGTTGAGTGGGGTGCAATCGAACATGATCCGTTGCACTTGAACATGTGGCAATTGCACAAGATCAAAGGAGACCTCGGCGGTCCTGCAACCAGAGAGAAGCATGGGATAAGCGCACTATTGCGAGGTACCTAAGAACCCGGCATGTATAGTCCGTGATCAACTGCATCAAACACGAAGGCGAAATCAATTTCCAATTGCTCCTAGAAAGAAATGGCAAGGCCATGATATGCGTCGCGTCACCGAGGGGGTACTTCAATGGGTTTTCTAGAGGAGGTGAATCGAGAAAGTAACGAAGGAGGTACAAACGAGCAAGGCTGAGAGGAGTGGGGTAGATTTAGTAGGGCTATTGAGGAGGGTAAAAATGGCTCGGCCCATGAAAGGTCTATTACCGTCGGCCCAATCAAGTCCGGGTTTGTCGTGCCTCGACAGCCGCAGCCCGTCACGGACGGTCTGGGACAAATCATCCTTGGATCTGCCAGCGTATGAAGGTCTTCGACCCAGACGTAACGGCCGCCGGATGACCCTCCGACGACCGAACGTTACCTCTCACGGCCTCAACTCCACTAAGGGCGAGCACGCCCCCCAAACGCTGTAAGACTTGCTAGAGAACCGTCCGACTCCGGAGGAAATGACTCTCAACGGAAAACTCCCCACGATCGCGAGAGACGTTACTCCACGACTTACGCCCTTTCCTGCTAAGGGACTGGCCCTCGCTACCAGGACAACCGTCTATAAATGAGACTTCGATGGACAGGCAGGGACATGGAATTTCACCAAGAAGTATGCATTCAGTCCCAAACAAGGGAAAAGAGAAGCCAATTCTTGCTGTTAAGAGAGAACGTCCCTGTCAATCTCCGACTGTCGTCCGAGGACCCTTACCGCCCAGTGATCACTCTCTGTGCATCCGTTGGTCGCCGCGAGAATCTCCCCGGAAGGCAGTCCGTCCCTCCAGACTTGCTTCACGACCTCTCAACTCGGAGGGTTATCCTCTGGGATAACGTCCGACGCTCCTTCTGACGCCTTTACTTCTTAGTGTTTGCAGGCTTCCAAAAGTGTCGGGCGATCTTCCCCAATAAATAAATAGAAAAATGTGGTACGAGGGTTAAGAACCAATTTTCCACCTCTACTGTTATACAATTTTGGGATGGGGATATGAAGATCTTCCTTACAAAAATGGGGTATGAAGAATCTAAGAGGGGGAGATCGAGAAAGAAGATGGGGGTAGGGTGAGGGGATGATGGAGCTGATGGGAGTGGGGGTGGTTAGGTGGACGAGAATGAAGAAGGTGGAGAGGGGAGGACGGTGAGCAGAGGGGAGCATGGTATGGATGTGTTAGCAGATCAACGTTCCTGTCTGGCTCACACACGGTGGTTGGATGTGCAGTACATGCAGGAGACGTCCACATCGCCACCATCTCCGATGGTAGGGTTAAGAAGCTAGACATAATTAGTTTAGGACTCTTCTTGATTTACTATGTATTATCAGGATTTACCCTGATCCTCTTCTTTTGTTATATTAGGACTCTAAAGAGTCCCTAACATACATGTACTCTCTAACAAATTACCACAGTTTGAATATATGGCTGCCGACTCCTTGCACAAGGATATTCACGGCGTGCAATTGTCATCGCCCTTGTCCATAGGTTTGATCATCTTCTACATGGTATCAGAGCACCTCTAGGCTAGTCGTCACCCTCTCATTTCCCTGCGTCTCTCCCGCCTTTCCTCCCTTTCTCCCCTCCATCGCCTTGTCCTCCCGCCATGGCTAGCAACGACGTCTCTATAGATAGCCTCTCAGTGGCATCTATCTCTGTTACGCCTTCCTCCCAACCCCTCATCCTTCGCCATCTCTCCTCCCACCGTCCAACATCCTTCACTTTCTACCTATCAAGCTTATGGCAGATAATTTCTTACTATAGTGTGGACAACTTCTCCCCATCATGCGCAGCCACCGCTACATTGGCATCGTCGATGGGACAGAACCGTGCCCACCAAAGTTTCTAACCGTGCCTCTTCCAGCAATACTCTAGCGATCAATCCAGCCTATGATGAATGGATCCAAAAGGACCAGCTGATTCTCAGGTGGGTCATTGCTTCTATCATCGAGCTGGTCCTCCCTCCCTCTCTTCACCGGTCTTGGCACTTCGCACGAGGTCTGGGAATCTCTCTCCCGGGCCTTCACTGCTCATATCCGTGCATTCTCGTTGCAACTTCACACACAACTACAGACCATCAAGTGATGAACTTCACTGTTATGGAGTATTTTCAACGTGTCAAATCCTTGGCGGATGCTCTTCAAGCAATTGGCAATCCCGTCTCCACGTTGGCGCTCATCATGCACCTTCTTGCTTGCCTCGACCCATTGTTTGAATCCTTCATCCCTTCCATAACTACTCGTCTTGATGATATTACCCTTGAGGACCTTCTTAGTATGTTAATTTCTCACAAAGTTTGGTTGCAGCATCATGCCTCCCTTTCCACTGATCAACCCTTCCCATCTGTGAATCGTGCCCAACAGTCTTCCAACATGCTTACTACCTACAACACACCCATGCATGCATAACCCACATCTGGATGTCATGGTCTAAGCCGTGATTGCAGCGACCCTAGTCATGGTTGCGAATGTGGCTGGAATAGCCCATCCGGTGGACGTGGTTGTGGTGGCAGTCGCTGTCAGATATGCCATCTCTTTCATCCTGCCTTGGCTCACACACAGTGGCCAGAGGTGCGGCACATGTAGGAGACGTCCACATGGCCACCATCTCCGATGGCAGGACATAATTAGTTTATGACTTTTCTTGATTTACTCTGTATTATCAAGATTTACCTTGATCCTCTTCCTCAGTTATATTAGGAATTTTAAGAGCCCTGTCATACATGTACTTTGTAACAAATTACCACAGTTTGAATATATGGCCGCCAGCTCCCTACACAAGGACATTCCTAGTGTGCAACTGATACCTCTCCTGCCCATGGGTGTGGTCATCTTCTACAGGATGGAAGGGAGGAATAAGGGGGTGAAAGGTGATGAGGAGATAGGGATCCATCAAAAAAAGAAAAAAAATGAGGAAAAAGAGTGTGTGATAGAAGTGCAGAAGAAGGGGAGGGGATGTTAGAAATTGGAGCACCTGTAGAGATGGACAAACAACATAGAAGGAAGAAGAAAGGGGAGAAGAAGAGATCAAATCACAAGAATACAGAGATTTACGTAATTAGGAGGCAACGTGTCTTCCTACGTCTACGACCGTAACAGAGGTTTCATTAGAATAATTACACCCAGATCAAATACAAAGAGAGAATTCGCACCCTTTTATATAATGAGATTAGGGTGCCATAAGTCAGGATACCAAAGATAACAATACGCCCTCGATCAACATGCGAGGGCGCATAATGACGAGTTCAGACTCTACACTATAACATGGGAGACCTTGGAGGAGCTCCTGTGGACGCGCTTTTCGTTTGATTTTATTCTTTTATCTCTATTGTTTATTAATTTATTGGCGTGCCAGTCACATATGTGACGATTTCATTGTGCGCTCGATCTGACTTCTAATCAGTCGATTGTGAGTGATCGTGTCTGGACCAAAAGTCCGTCATACCATAAATGTTATGACGTTAATTACGTCCTCCCTAAGAAGGACAACCCTTGATTAAACGCCAAAGTAAGAGGAGACCGGCGACAGAAGCCCAAATGAGAGCATGCTAATTTATCTGCAAGACATTGAGTAGACCGGATAAAGCGAGGGTATATCAGGTACGGAGAAAATCCGGCAGCATATCCCCATTATCTCGGACTATGCCAAGTGGGAATAGGAAACCATCCATGCAGCGGCAGGATGGAATCCGTGAAAGATCGGGTATATTTGACCCGGAATCCGAAGAGGGACCGATGTACCATGATACACCATATGCCGGTGCGATGTTTTGTTGATATCCCCCTTCGAGGGACCATCGGAGGACATGCAGTGGCAGAACTCCGTGGGCCAGCGGGGTTAGGAGAAAATACCGTAGTCACTCGGTGTGATGTGGGCGAATTTCGGCAGCATATCCCCTTATCTTGGATCATGCCAAGGAGAGATAGACCATCATCCACGGGATGCCGGGACGAAGGCCGAAAGAGAAGGGCACTAGGCCCGGGAACACTGTTTGCATTCATAGCACCGGTTGATATTCCCTTGAAAACCATCGGAGCACATGCAGTGGCAGAGCTCCTTAGGTTCATAGGGTTACAGAGGAATCCTGATCGGGACCGAGTAATGTAGGGGAGGCCATTCCCCGTTAGTTTATCTCCTGAGTCATGCATGATGACCTCTGGATATCCCTCAGGCAGGTACAGTGGAGTGATCAAGAGTTGGACTGAGGTGGAGATGGAAATTCCTAGTGCAGAGCTCTGGTGTAACCTTCTCGGCACAGTTTTCATATGAAAAGGGGGGCTCTCGGCATAGCTCTCATGAAAGGGAGGGGTTCTCGGCACAGCCAGGTTCTCGGCATGCAAAGTGCCGTGTCGGGAACTATTCACCGTGCCGGGATGGTTCCGTGCCGGGAAGGTAGGGGTTGTCGTCACCATTCTCACATAAAAGGAGGGGTTCTCGGCACAGCTAGGAAGGAGTGAAACTAGCTCTCGACGCGGGGGAAGGATTGGGCTGGGTTTCCGGTGCAGGAGCTTCTCGACGCGCAAGGGATCAGAGCATTGAGCTCTCGGTGCGGTGGGCTATAGGCTGAAAAGGGGAGATCCCGGCGCGGTGGGCTGTAGGCTGAACAGGGGAGATCCCGGCGCGAGGGGTTGGAATTGGCTCTCGGCGCACAAAGGCTGGCGCCGATGAGATTTTGGGCGCCGAGGAGATTTAGCGCCGGGAACTTTCATCAGGGGTTTTCAGATCTCAGGGTTCGGTTCTGGGTTTTCAGAGAGGTTGACGAGGAATTTCAGAAGGGGGTTTTTAGGGGTTCTCAGTGCTCGTGCTGAGCTTCAAAGGGGTGATGACGGGGGATCGAAGGAGTTATATTCACATCTGAGGGTCTGATTGCAGGGTGGTTATTATTCAGAGGAACATGTCCTGATCAGAGAAATCCATCGGAGCAGAGCAATGACCAGCGTCACCTGGGTTCTATTCCTTACTGATATACAAGCGAAGACCATGAGATAGGCTGTCTCAGGTCCCGATCATAACTAAGGAATCTAAGGTCAGATGTCAAGTGTGCAATCGGAAGAAGCAAACAATGAGGAGAAGAGAATCGGAGGTCGAATCTGGAACTCTTCAACCCATGGGGTCGGGTGAGGAGTTCCACAGTCTCTCCGTAAGAAAATCGAACCAACATAAGAAAGCCCGTGCGCAGACACATAATCAAATAGAAGATCACCCATTCATCTCCGACAAGTGCAAAAGAAGAAGAAACAACAACATGATCATTCAGAGAGTGGAATCTGCTCACACTCTAAACCAGAGCAGAGAGCGGAACCTTTATTCATTCATCTACGGTGTTTAATACACATCGTCTGGTATAACCAGATCAGGGAAAGTGGGGAGGGGAATAGCATGCCCAAAAGAAAGTACAAACAAAAACAATATACATCAGAGAAAAGAAAAGAAAAGAAGGATGGGGGAGGGCGGAGCATTGACTCCTCTCCCTCCCCTTATAGGCAGACCTTCTCCTTCTTCCTCAGACTTCTTAGTAGCCGCCCAATTTTCCTGGAGCTGGGTATGGACTTCTCTCCTCTCTCTAGGTTTCTCCCCTTTTTTATATCCTCGTATCTGTTCTCTATCTTTTTTTTTGTCTTTTCTGTGTTGTCCCCCTTATCTACCGAGAGAAAGGGGGTTTTATAGCCCCTGCTTAGTGTCTTCTCAGCGGGCCTATCTCGGCGCGCATTACATACCTTCCCGGCGCGCCACAGCTTCCCAGCGCGCGAGTCAGCTTCCCGGCGCGCAAGGCTCAATTGGGCCTTGGGAGGATCTCGGCACCATAATCCTAGGCCCCTTTAGGGTTTTTTGACGCTTCAATTCCTCTTATCAGTGGGTTCAAGCTATCAAAGCTATCCAGCCTGTCTTTTTCGCTTGCTAATCCTTCGAGTCTGTTGGAACAGACGAATGCCTCTTTGTTGGTGAGTTGGTATAGTTTCATCAGAACATTTCTGGAGGTTTTCATCAATCAATAGACTGCAGTTTTCATCAGTACTATCACCTAAGTGATGACAACACCGGACATCAGCTTGGTCGGAGAAGGCTTCGGCCGGGTAGATGACTAATAATGATGACTCTTCTTCAATTCTGACTTTGCAGGAGTCCCTGGGATCTTCATCTCTGATTTGATCTTCTCTTCGTTCTCATCTTTGTTCTTGATTATATTTCAGGTGTCAACAGCTCCCCACATCCAAAGAGCTGCCTCCGAGAAAGTGGCGAGTAGCCACTGGAGGGAGCAATGGCAAGGGTTCCACCGAAGAAGGTCTCCGGGTATGGTTATGTCGTTAGAGACAGCGAAGGAGATGAACAACGAGGGTTCGAGAGAGATGAGCCGTGAAGAATTGAGAGAACCGCTCATTATCTCAATAGTAGACTCCATCCAGAATTTTGAAACGACTAGTCAAAAAAACGCGCTTCGCGCGTGTTTATTTTGTGAAATTATTTACGGAGGTTACATGTTATAGAGAAATATTTGCTGATTTGATATACTTTAGACAAGAATTAGGCATTTTAATAAATACAAAGATAGGGTAGGCAAATATATTAAGTTTGGTTATGTCATAAAATTCTCAATTGTCTAAACAAACGTACGGTGAAGAAAATTGGTATTTTTTCTTTACTTGCTGGATGCACTAATGTCAACAATAAAATTTCTGCTTGGAACCCTGAACTCATAATTTGAAAATAAAGTTCTTCTAAAAAATTCCGTGTTATTCTAGGTTGTTTTGACATAATGTACTATAAGTAGACATAATTTGTTGAAAAGAAACACTGGATGTGAGGTTGAAAGCTCTATGTGTGGGGATGCGTGATAGCACCCATTATTCTTCACCAGTTTCTCACAGATATATGAGAATCCCGATGGTTTCTCTGGCTATAGATCTGTCTCCACCCTACACAAACAAACACTGCATATCAGGTTACAATATAACTTTTAATGCAAAGCCGACAAATATCACCAAATTTCTAATGTCCAAAATCTCTCATTTACATGCTAAGTTCAAAAAGAGTAATACAAAATTAATTAATGCTCACATCTCCTAAGAGGGACATTGATGGTCCAGAATGGAAAATAATTTTGCTCTTCTTGTCACTAACAATCTACGTCAAAACTGCAGACATATGACTTGATAGAGAATATTTCATCCATTGCATATTCTGGGCTCCTCGTTCTTGAATCCTCCCTCTAGACAATTTTTCCTATATAATGCCATAATTTTGGTGAATTTAAACAATACACAAAAAATTCTTTTGAACTCAAATATTTCTATAGGAAGAAAATTTGAATTATGAAAAACTACCATTCTATTACCTAGATTTCAAGTTTCTTGAGAGCAATCAGTGGAAATCTAAATCAACTCCCGTAAAAATCATGCGACATCGTGTCCCTACGAAAAACAAATATAACTTAGAAATGCACTAATACAGTAAAAGTGAAAAATGATATGAACCAAATAAACATGGAAATGATGGAAAACCTGATTGATTGCCTCATGTCAGATATGTTTCATGTCCTCCATGGTTGGCTCCACTGTTTCACAATCAAGTAGTGTTGACTCTTGGTTGTCCCTTTTCCAAATTCCTGCTACCCATGCTTTAGGAGATTAAAATTGCACAGAGAAGATCTGATTACCATGAAACATTATCGAAAGAAATAGTAGTCATGCTTATTCATGCTATTTCTTGTCTATGTTAATAAGCAATACCATTCATGCTATGCTATGAATAACTTAGAAGCTCAGTAGAAAGAAGTGAAGAGAAATTTTAATTATTATCTTTAACAACAATTAAAGGAAATCACTTACAATTAAGAAACCAAACAGAAGGACTAACGAAAAGTAGTTCACAGAGTAAATGCTAAATAAAGAAAAAATAACTCCAAGGAACGGAAAAAAATTGAAAACAACTTTAAGTTTTTTTAAGCGGGTGCTAAGAATATTCATACCTCGAGAGTCTCTTCTTTTCAACACATAAAATGAACAATAACCCACCTGCTTATCTCCCCCGACTCTTCTACGCACAACCTTGATAGAGAGACATACATATGAAGCAAAGATGAGAGCATACATATGCCAAGCAAAAAACATTACAAACCAGTACCCAAAATTTGACCTCTTTTTGACTATTTAATCTAATAAAATAACAAGATTCATACCTTGATAGAACTCTCTTTTCAACACACAAAAGCAATCACCACTTGAAACTTGGTAGCAGTGTTTGTAATTTGCTCATGAATCAATAGGCCACAAAAGCTTCCGGTGGAGATTACATTGTTTGCAATTTGCTCGTGAATCAATAGGCCACAAACACAAAGTCTTTAATCTACGGCCACAGAAGGACAAAATCCCACCATTAGCCAAATGGCTAGAGCAAGATGAATCATCCCATTATAGCTCATGCTTGTATAGTGAGAGCAAATCATGGTAAATAGCTAATCTCGTTTTGAGAAGTTTCACAAAAATCACAGGACAACGAGGCAAACTGGTGGGAAAATAAAGTAGCCTATGTTAAAACTGCCAAAAACATGTGACAGACATGCTTTCGACAATGCGTTGAAATTGCCCACATCAAGTCTATGTTTAATGCAGCCCATGATCAAGATCGCAAGAACAAGTTGTGGCTGACAGTTAGATAAGTGAGCCCTTCAAATATGTGAATGTCTTGCTGCTGCAATTGACTCTTATTGTAAAAGCTGTTTGTAAATTATCTTGCACACTGAGTGACGTTACATTTTATATGAAGATTATTCTTTTATTCTTTGCTTCTATTAAGCCTGGTGGTTATGTGAACAGATTCATTAATTATCTCAGAATAGCTTTTGTCTCATTGAGAACACTTTCAGTATTTATGAGTCCAATTTTGTGTCTCCAATAAATTATTGGCCCTTTTAATGAATTAGTTAATTAATTTCTTTGTGCTTTGTGAGTATGTTAATTTTTTAGCTGTTGAAGGCATTGTTTGAGCCATGTCATTGCCATTAATATGTTGCCTTGGTTCCATATGATTCTTAATTGAGGAAGATTTGTTGATGGTCAAAGTAAACAAGCTGACATCAATAAAACCCAACTTCCATATTCATATTTTGTCTCCCTTACTGTCAGCCAGACATCATAAATGACAGTGCAGAAAATCTCGGTGAAGTTCCTCGAGGCGATCGTATAGAAAATTCTACTCATGTTGTTGCTTATATTTCTTATCTACAGGATTCTTGATGCTTTTATACCATGTCTATTCTAACATCAAAATAATGTTCAGAGATATCATTTAAAAACCAGAAAAACTTGGAAACAACAACACTGAACATACAATTACAAAGCAACAATAGATACAATTATTTATTAATTTTTAAGAGGAGAATGCTATGATACCCATCCGATTTTTAAAACCAGGCAAAGGCAATGATCAAATGGAAGATGCATGGGAGGCTAAGGACATGTTTCTTTGGACGTTTAGGAACTATTTCATGATAAGTCAAGAATAGCCCAACTTTTGGTATTTCAATCCGATGGTATCATAGTAATGCCTCTTTTTAAGATGGAGATTTCATATCATAAAATTAGAACAGCAACAGAATGAATTTACACAATAATAATGCAATTGGACTAACTCACCTATAACTCCGACAACTTTTCACGGATTTGCATATAACCCAAATGAAGTTTTCCCCCCACAATGGTCAGCCAATCGACGATAATTTGTCACAAAATAGATCAGTCAAGCTCATTTCCAAATAAAAGAAGAATTTGCAAAATCTCCAAAAGTTAAATTCAATAGATGGAGGTCTGTAAGTTCTATAAGCAAGTGGTCCACCAACAAGATTAGGGTATTTAGTCAAGGTATTAAAAACTGAACTTTTGTACCATGCTCTCTGGGCTGGGTTCTAGTTCTGGCCCTGATTCAAAACTTTGACTGGGCAAGAACTGGCTGATTCTTGCTATTTACTTCCTATTGGAATTGGATCAGTTATCGATTCTATCCTGTTTTGACCTGTATCTAGTCAGTTTTTAATTCCATGTCTTCAGTACCGATTGATGCAAAATGTATCTATAGATGCATTAATCATAAATGCATGTGGGTAAAATGGTAAGGAGTCTATGGTTTCAACGATGTCACGTGTTCAACATGGATTGAACTCTGCCCGTTGACACCCGTTACTGGTTTAGGGGGTCCAGCTTCCCTTTTTTTTGCACAGCCTCGGCATACTAAAGCCTACCCCAACGGCCAATGCAAGCTGGTGTGGCTTCAATCTGCTAGTTCCAAAAGGTATTCATATCTCTTTATGTGACCACAGGCGAGAGGTCTGCATAAACATTATGTATAGGATATTTTGTTGGTTGCCATGATCACATGATCAAAATTATGATAAGACTAAAATTTTACAGCCATTCATATTTAGTTGAATCCCATAGAAAGTAACATTAGTGCAACCACAATAACGTTTAAGCAAGGCATTGCTCAAATACTTGAACCGCACATATGTAATCTTAGTGGAAGGTCAGTAATGGCCAAAAAAATTCGGCAGGTTGACAAGACGCCCATTCTCCCAACCTTCTGCCAAAGGCAGGTATAACGAACCAACAATGTTATCCGCATTTCTTAAGCCGGACACTCTTCTTATCGGCCATGTAGGAACGACCATAAAAGCTAAACAAATTTCATGAAAAATATGTGTATCAACAGCAAAGGAACAAAAGTACAAGCATAAAGCAAAAGATAAACCCAGAAATGAAGAAACACACCAACTACAACATAGGAACAACACGAAAAGGCGGTTCTAGATTAATCACAACCTCCAGAGTGCGCCATGGCGCGTAGGTAAACGGAGCAGGATGCCGAACGACCGTCCCCTGGAACGACGTCATTCTGGACGAGTCCTCCGTCTCTACTGACATCTTCACCCTTGTCCCCGACGTCCAGCACAAATGAACGGCTGATTCCACCACGTCCCTCCTCACCACGAAATCCGAGAAACCCATCCTCGGGTAGTAGTTGACCTCAAACGGATGGTCCATTCCCGCTAGCCTGACGGCTTCAGTGATGGCCTCCGGCGAGACCTTTCCTCTGCAATTCCTTGAGAAACCTTCTCCGATTCCCAAATTCTCCCCCTAATTTTCCCACCAAAGTCGGAGCGACCTGCGGGGAGCACTGTAAGAAGTCCGAAAGCCCCGCAGACCGCCCCGTCCTGCGCACCCCGACGAAGAGCTCGCCCGTCCATTTCTTTATGAAGACCACGGAGTCGCCAGCGACCAATTTCTTGCTGTCGACGAACTTGCTCCACCCCGTGGTCAGACGGTGCCGCAGCGGAGTGCCCCTGTAGATGTGCTGAAACTCCCACGCCACGCCGTGCATGTCCCCGACGGTGAGCGTCTGCACCGGCGGCTCGACAACGTAGTCCAGCGCTGGAAAGAACCGCGGCACCGAGAACCCCCCGTCGTTGTTGGCGTCGCTCGGTGTCAGCACCTTCGCGAACGACACCGCCCCACCTCCTTCCTCCCCGCGGAAAAAACCGCCAGAGTGGGTCTCGGGAGAAAAAAATATTCTTGAACCGGAATCGGATGTAAAAGTTAAGTATTACGATTGAACCGGCGGAACGATATCTTTGAACCGGTGGAAAAAAACCCGCCTATTAGAGTATATAGTATAGATTGGAGGAAAAACATAATCTTCTTATCACGTATGTGCTCTTATAGATATCAAGTATTGTTTTGGTCATTTGGCTATTATGTACTCCAACGTATTCCATAGATAAGCTGTTTATGGATGCCTCTGAACGCTCCTGTTCGGGCTTCAAGCTAGACAATGCGATGAGACGTTTACTAATGCGTACATATGCATGCATGTAGCGTATGAAACATGGTCTCTCTTATTTGGGTTTGGGTTTTTTTTAAATAAATCACAGCTAAAATTGAAATGGTAAAAAAATCATGTCTGAAAATATATTAGCAGAGATATCTTCACTTTAGTTAAAATAATGTAAAAATATCATCATAGTTAACTTTTATCGACGGAAAAATAAATATTTCAAAAAGATTCAAATATTCTCTTTATTTTGTAATGAAATGACTTGGATATCTCTCTCAAACATCAAATTATCCACCTTTATCAAAAGTGAAATGAGAGAGAGAGAGAGAGAGAGAGAGAGAGAGAGAGAGAGAGAGAGAGAGAGAGAGAGAGAGAGATGTGCCAGAGGGGACTTCCCCCTCTTGCACTGGCAACCCCTATGCCCCTTGAGAGAGAGAGTGATTGTGAGAGAGAGAAGGGGGGCAAGGGAGAGCCTATAACATAGAGGAAAGAGAGAGCATGTGACAGAGGGGAGAGAGAGACTATGTGAGAGAGGGGGGGAAGAGAGGGGAGTATCTGATCTAGAGATGTCGGCTGGTGGGGACACCGATACTGGCCACAGTTGAGAGGAGGCGTTGTAAGTGTTGGACATGGCAAAGTAGCTGTTGAGGGCGGAGGACCGCACTGGTACGAGAGACTTGATAGAGTGCACCGTGGAAGTTGATCCCCCTCCTAGACGATCGTGAGGGTCCTCATCGTTGCAAACGCCCTTCTTGCTGTGTAGCAGCGGCGGGTCATGTTAGCCCAGAGAGATGGCAGACAAGAAGGGGGGGTTGAATTGTTCCCTTGTCTAGATGGCGGAATTTAAAAACTTTCTTTACTTAACATAGTAGAATTGAACTGTTAACGTTGATTAACAAAAACTCTAGTGAGATTACGATGTTCTCTCAAGCTTTCCGATCTCACTCGAATTAACAATGCAACTAATCAGACAACTCAAGCTCAGCACAAACAAGTTTATGCTTAACACGGATAACGGAGGTAGCGATGTGTGACAATGTAGTGAAATAAAAATCTGTATGGTGAACCTGTGAACGGTGATAGAGGAAATGACAATCACACAGACAATCAATCACATAAGACACAAGACTTTTAAGGTGGTTCGGGACCACGATGGGCTCCCTACGTCCACCCCTCACCCAACCGGGTGAGGCTTCACTCCACGCTACAAAACGTAGCAACACGGGGACAAACCCCAACCACACATGCTGCTTCCGCAGCAATATCCACACGGGGACGAGCCCCAACACGTTGCCACTGCAGCACACACACACACACACACACACACACACACACACACACACACACACACACACACACACACACACACACACACACACACACACACACACACACACACACACACACACACACACACACACACACACACGTTCGAGGATCACACCCCGGACACTTAGACCACGCGGAGACGCAACTCTGCCCACACACAATGAAATTTCAATGTTCAGAAACAAACAAGAAGATATACGATATATGCTCACAAGGATTTAAACCAAGAAAACCATCACAAACAAATTGTTAAAGGATGTAGATTGTATCCCCTTCATTTTTCAAGGGCCGTTTGAAGATGTTCCTTGAAGTTCAGCTCGGAGGGAGTTGAAACTGTCGTAGGATGGACTAGTCAGTCCACCTTCTTGAAGATCCTGACTTGTCTGAACTTCCGTAGCTCGTACATGATATATCCGTCAGGTCCAAGCTCCAGTCTCACCTACAAACATCAGAAAGTGATGAATCTCTCAAAGCTCTCTCCTCTCCCCTTGTGGCCGGTCTCACTATTTTTCCCTTGTTGCTGTACTTTCTTGGAAGACTGAAATTGCAACAGTATATGTAAGAGACCTCAATAGTATGCAACAACACCCAATCGAAACTTTAACATATGCTCATTAAAACATGGAAATGAAGGAATCTCTCTCAGATCTTCAGTGAAACACATAGATGGGGAGGTAGGGTGTGCTGGGAGATTTAACCACGGAGTGGGAAGAACTTAGCTTTGTGAAATAAGATGCCCAAGATAGCAAATCGCGATGCTATGCCAAGAGCAGCCTTCAGATTTCAGCTAGGGCTCTGTGGACACTAGAAAACTCTCACCCCATGTTTACGCACAGGGGAATAAAGAAAAGGAGAAGAGAGAAGGGAAGATGATAAGAAGAAAAGAAGGAAAAGAAGCCGCCGAAGTGCCTCCAGCGGCACACTTCTTTTAAGCCTCAGCGGCACACTCCTTGGAGGCCCTTAGCGGCACACTCCTTGGAGGCCCTCAGCGGCACACCTCTTCCAAGCCTTCAGCAGCACACTATTCTGGACCTCCAGCGGCACGGCCCTTCAGCCCTTCAGCGGCATGGCCATTTAGCCCTTCAGCGGCACGGCCATTTAGCCCTTCAGCGGCATGCCTCATTCAGGGTTTCTGTCAAGGTTGCACACCAAGTCTATACATCCATCAGCTCAAGTCTATACACTCTTGGACCAAGTCTGTACAGCCCGTGTGTTTCATGCATTCAAAGTCTATACATCCTGTAACACAAAGTCTATACGTTGGCTAGTTGCTGCAACATAAAGTCTGTACGTTGGCTGATTGCACAAACGAAGTCTGTACATTGGCTGGTTGCTGCAAAACAAAGTATGTACATCGGCTGGTTGCTGCAAAACAAAGTCTGTACATTGGCTGGCTGCTTCAAACGCAAAGTCTATACATCCATCAGCTCAATGTAGACACGCCATTCCTGACGTCTCCTGAGAAAGTCTCATATTACTATACAACGCCCCGCAACGGCTTACGCGTTTTGAATCACTTGAGTGCTTCCTTTTCTTGAGTATTCTTCCGCCCTTTTCGGCATCCGGAATCGTCTCGTCACGGCATTCGGACGGCATCAACACCAGTCAGACGCATCAGGAGGTTCCGGAACCAAGAAGGGTGTCTGCCGGGCGGCCGCCAACGCCTGAACTGAGGACCCAGGTGGGTCTTTATGGGGGCGTCCAGGCCCCTGGACACCCCCATTCTTTTAATTTATTTTTCACAGCCCAAAACAAAATAAAAAATAATATATTAATGGAGGCGTCCAGTCCCCTGGACGCCTCCATAAAAATAAATATAAAAAATATATATGCCAGTTGGCATAAAAAGACAAAACAAAAAATAAAATAATATTTTTTGGAGGCTTCCAGGCCCCTGGACGCCTCCATAATCTCCCTCACGGGCGCCGGCCACCGAACGACGGTGATGTGGCACAGCCCAAAGACCACTAAATATGATAAGGTGACCCTAGGACTTAGACCCGCAAGCATACAAGCGCTCAATGATTCTCACAACGACGATTTCTGCTCACTCGGTTCACACGTTCACCCGGTGGGTCCGGGAGATGATGGTGAGGGTCCGAGGCGGGACCCAATTGTCCTAATGGACTTACAATGCTAAGGATGACCTCCAATGGGCCTGGGAGTCCCAACTTTGTGGGTGGCTGGCCCGCAAGGCGGGGTGTGGGGTGGCACTCACTCACGGGCCGCGGTGGGCACGATATTGCTTAAAATGAATTCCGAGCACTCTCTTACCGTCCGACGGGCATTCAAGGCAATACTACATTTGCAGAAATGAAGCTACAAGGGTGTGATCAGAAGCTCACCTGATCGGTGTGAAGACACCGATCCCGTTCGGAGACGAGGGCGCGCCGGGAGGCGAGGGTATACACCCGATCGCCGCGGCGATGGAGCTTGACCTGAAAATGTGAAGAGGTACAGCACTACGCCCCTTGCAAGGGGGGGATCTTGGGGTGGGGGTTAATGTATTACAACCAAAAATTACCTCCACGCAGGGAGGGGCCTTCAGCCGGCCAAGCGGGGAGGGGAACGAGCGAGATAGAGTCGACTTTCCGAGCTTTGCCGATTCTGCCTAGCTTCTGTAATTCTGGACAGAGGGCCGATGTCGATGCTGCCAATAATTCCACCGAGCTTGGAATCTGATGAAACTTGCGCCAAAAGCTTGCTAACCGGAGAGGGGTGCGGCTTGAATTTTTGGACGACGTTCTGATCTGGGGGCTGACTGCTCCAGCGACTGGAAGATGGATGCAGCTCTGGTCTCTGGCCGAGCTCAGTCTGAAACAGCAGGTTGCAGAAGCTGCCACGATCGCTCCTGAGCTCCAAATTTGGCACCGCTAGACTCGTTGGAATCGTGGACGAGTCTACTTTGCAGCAAAACAAACGGGGAAGTCTTCTGATGTTGGAGATGAGCTGGGTGTCCAGAGAAGTGGACGGTGGTCGGTGCAGACTGTGAGGAGGCAGACCGGCGTGGGTGTGGTAGAAAATTGGTATCTCTGGTTGTCGGATGCCGAACGGGGTTCCGCCTTCTGTTCCTGGACGCTGACAGGGGGAGGAAGAACTTTGTAGAAGACCTCGAAGACTGGTTCCTTCAAGGTTCGTCGTGGGAGAGTCTTCTCTGCCGCTCTGGCTCCTGGTCTGAGAGGTTCTGCGCAGTCGGGGAAGAACAGCCTTCACGGACGGCCACGAACTCGGAATGGAGTGATTCCACCTCGCCTGCGAAGAGCACAGGGAGGCCTTTCCAGAAAGTTAGGCCACGCCACCAGCAGAACCAGGATGCAGTCGTGGACGTCGCTGCAACAGAGTGCTAAACTGCAGGTCGGCCTGCACACAAAGCTGGAGTGGAGAAGAGAGGAGGGGGCGAACTTGGCTTGAGGGGAGAGGAGGGGTGCGACCTAGGGAGCAAGGAGGGAAGGGGAGATTCGAATTTGGGCTTTGGAATGAGTTAATTCAGCCTTGGGAAGGTGGAGATATGCTTAGGGAAGTGAAAGGGGTAGGTGGTGGTTGGAGGGTGGGGTTTTGAGTGGTGGAACTTCCTTGGGACTAGGTGAGGATTAAAGAGGGGTTGTGGGAAGTTGTGGGGAGTTAATGGAGGTAGGTGGGGGTTGGAAGTGGTTGAGAGGGGGAGGAGAGAGAGTGAATTTCGAAATTTAGAGAGAGGAGGAGAGAGAATGGAGAGATAATGAGAGAGAGAGAGATATTGAGAGAGTTTGAAAGGGTTTTCTTCAATATTCATCAAAAGTTGAATACAAGAGGAGAGATGGGGCCTATATATAGGCAACCATTCTTTACATGACCAAAATACCCTTGACAATAAGATAAAAGACCGAGCATATCCTAGACTCAATCCTATGGGCCCATAACTAAAGTAATAAGGCCCAATTAAACATAACAAGGGAAATGGACTAAAACCATATGACTCAATAAAGGAAAATACATAAGATAGGACTCAATAAAAAGAAAATACATAAAATGAAACTTGGGAAATGAAGATAACAAGTGTAGACCATGATCAATCCATATCAAGAGTGTGCAGGCGATCAAAGCTAGAGGGGTGTCGGGAGATGCCCTCATCAAATCCCCCGGGGTGGGGAGAGCTCGACCCTGTCGAGTATGGGTCTGCCTGGCTGTCGTACTGCTCCATCATGTCGGGATCCAAGCATATCAAATCCTCCCGACTCACCCATGTATCCTCGATCGGGGGACGGCTCTTCCACCTAACCAGATAGCGCTGATACACCCTGTGCCTCGTAATGATACTCTGCTCATCCAGTATTGCCTCTACCTGCTCTCGTCGGTCTCTCAAGCTAGAAAGTGGAGTCCCTCCGGGAGTGTCTCTCATAAGGGGGGGTAAAGGCTCAAGCTCCTCACTGGGTTCCACCGCGGGGCCTTTGTGGGGTACCAGGTCCGCCACACTGAAGGTAGGGTGCACCCCATAGCTTTCTGGTAGGTCAAGCTCATAAGCATTGCTGCCAAGTCGTCGTAGAACTCGAAAGGGTCCCGAACCCCGTGCCCTCAACTTGGAGGCAGGTCCCGGAAGGAGCTGCTCCGTCCTCACCATCACCGAGTCTCCCACTTGGAACTCGTAGTGGCGCCGATGAGCATCTGCCCGCCTTTTGTAAGTCTCATTGATCCTTCCTATATGCTTGCGAGAATGCGTATGCCAAGGTGGACCTGGGCAGCCAAATGTAGACCGATCACACTTTGATGCTATGAAGACTGTGGTAGTCTTAGGAGGGCCGGGACATCCATAGATGAACCTTTTATGCATGGGTGTGATAAATGTCGGGGGACCCGGACATCCATGTATGCTCCTATCATGCTTAAGACTCATGATGAATGAAGGTGGGCCAATACATCCGAATATGGTCCACTTATGCTGCCTACTTGACATGTGGGTGATGTGGATGAATGTACCCGACTTATGAATCATGTCAAATGGTGTGGTAGGCCTGGACACATGCATGTTTATCCCAAAGGTGACTTCCATGTGCATAGATGTGGGATGACTTTTGAACGTCCACGTGAATGGGTCGAAGGGATCTACGAACGTGGTTATGGGGTGGGGCACTTCATCAATCCCAAGGTGTTTGTTGCCTAAGGTCAAGGCTCTCATGTTGTAACCCGATTCTAGGAAGGGAGGAGTTTGGGTCGACATGGGCGATGTGGGTAAGGTGAGGTGGGTGGTGAATAGGGAAAGTGGGTCACATGGAGATTTAGGCTCCCATAGAAAAGGGTCAAAGGGATTATGGTAAGGGTCACCTAGGTAGGGGTACTCCATGTTCTCAAGGTCCTCAAATGGCGAATCATCTCTCTCTAAGATAATTGGGCCAAGGTTGCTAATGGGTTGGCCAATCAAAGTACTTGGGATCTCAATGGTTGGGGAGTAGACTAGGATGGGTTCCTCCTCCATGGGAAGAAGGAGTATGATCTCACTTGTAAATTGGCCATTGGTGTAGATGGAAGTGATGGAGCCAATGGTGGGGTAAGCTAGGCTAATGGTGCTAGACTCTGATGGCCTCATGGCTAGCATATCGGTCAAGTGGACTTGCCAATGTAGGTAGGCCACTAAGTCTCCCAAATCTTCTACACAATAGGAGGTTTGATAAGTGACATGAGGCTGAGTGGGAATGAGTTGGGATTGATGTCCCATGAGTAGGTGGCTTGGTTGTAAACTAGGAATGGTGAGGCCTCGCTTGAGCCATAGGAATATGGACTTATCTATGGTGATGGTGTCATGGGGAAGGGTGTATAGCTCTTGAGGAACTAGGTTAGGAGGGGTGGGTGAGTTGTATGGCCCTTGGATTTCCTTGATTTTGGGAGGTGGATCCGAATTGGTATCCCTCTCCACTTGGGTAGGTGTGTGGGTTGCAACTCCTAAGGACAATGGGGTAGGAAGGTCTATGGTGGGTGGGTTGGTGTTAGTCGAGGCATGGCGCACTCGAGGAGGTGAGCAAGGTCGGACATGGGTTGGACTTGGGAGTGGAAGTAGTGGAGGCCTAATTTGGGGTAAGATTGGTGTAGGAAGCGGGAGGTGGGTTGGGTGAGGGGTTTTGGGTTTTGGGGTGGTGGCCATTATGGGCCTTGGTGGAGGGGTGGACATGGTGTCCACATGGTTTTTAATGGTGAGGGTTGGATGAGTGGTGGTCACCATGGAGGGAATTGGGTTGGTTAGGGGTCTCTTGCCCTTGGGATCACTTGGGGTGGAAGTGGGGGCTAAAGGGGCTTGACTAGTGTAGGTTAGGGAAGGGGGTTTTGGTTGGGATGTGGGGGACCTCATGGGGTTAGGTGGGGAGGTGGAGGTCTTAGGTACTTGGGTTTTAGTGATAAGGGTTTGGACGGGTGGGGTGGGAGGAGTGGGAGTGCTCCTTGGGTTTTGGTGATCCGAGTGGGAAGGGGACACATACCTAGCCCTTAGTTGATCCTTCATGTCCTCCCATGTGGTGAGGGGAGCTTCCCGTCTAATTATCCTTAAGCCCTCAATTTTACACCAATGAGTTTGAGCCCTTTTGGTTAGTTGTATTTTGGCAACCCATGCCTTTTCATCCTCGGAAATATGATACCAATTGAAGTATTGGTCCATTGTAGCTTCCCAATCTAAATATTTGCTAGGAGAGGTCCCATCAAAGGTGGGAAGTGGGAAAGGGGCCATCCTATCGTCCGTCCTTAGGGCGGGCCTATTTTTTCCAAGTTGGTTGAGTCGGCCCGATATGTTATCAAGCCGCTCATTGGCATAGGTCAAGGCTTTCATGAAGTAGTTGAAGTCATGAGTGTTAGTGGTAGGCATCCCTTGGGGTTTTGGATTCATTGTGGGATTGGAAGATGTAGTATTGGGTTGAAAGCGAGTACCACTACGAGTGGTCATGCAAGGTTGGGTGGGCTATGCAAGGGTGTGCGGATGCACCTATGAAAGACTTAGTGTGACCCAAGACTAGACTTGTAAGGACAAGCCTATGACCGCTCTGATACCACTTGATGTGGCACAGCCCAAAGACCACTAAATATGATAAGGTGACCCTAGGACTTAGACCCGCAAGCATACAAGCGCTCAATGATTCTCACAACGACGATTTCTGCTCACTCGGTTCACACGTTCACCCGGTGGGTCCGGGAGATGATGGTGAGGGTCCGAGGCGGGACCCAATTGTCCTAATGGACTTACAATGCTAAGGCTGACCTCCAATGGGCCTGGGAGTCCCAACTTTGTGGGTGGCTGGCCCGCAAGGCGGGGTGTGGGGTGGCACTCACTCACGGGCCGCGGTGGGCACGATATTGCTTAAAATGAATTCCGAGCACTCTCTTACCGTCCGACGGGCATTCAAGGCAATACTACATTTGCAGAAATGAAGCTACAAGGGTGTGATCAGAAGCTCACCTGATCGGTGTGAAGACACCGATCCCGTTCGGAGACGAGGGCGCGCCGGGAGGCGAGGGTATACACCCGATCGCCGCGGCGATGGAGCTTGACCTGAAAATGTGAAGAGGTACAGCACTACGCCCCTTGCAAGGGGGGGATCTTGGGGTGGGGGTTAATGTATTACAACCAAAAATTACCTCCACGCAGGGAGGGGCCTTCAGCCGGCCAAGCGGGGAGGGGAACGAGCGAGATAGAGTCGACTTTCCGAGCTTTGCCGATTCTGCCTAGCTTCTGTAATTCTGGACAGAGGGCCGATGTCGATGCTGCCAATAATTCCACCGAGCTTGGAATCTGATGAAACTTGCGCCAAAAGCTTGCTAACCGGAGAGGGGTGCGGCTTGAATTTTTGGACGACGTTCTGATCTGGGGGCTGACTGCTCCAGCGACTGGAAGATGGATGCAGCTCTGGTCTCTGGCCGAGCTCAGTCTGAAACAGCAGGTTGCAGAAGCTGCCACGATCGCTCCTGAGCTCCAAATTTGGCACCGCTAGACTCGTTGGAATCGTGGACGAGTCTACTTTGCAGCAAAACAAACGGGGAAGTCTTCTGATGTTGGAGATGAGCTGGGTGTCCAGAGAAGTGGACGGTGGTCGGTGCAGACTGTGAGGAGGCAGACCGGCGTGGGTGTGGTAGAAAATTGGTATCTCTGGTTGTCGGATGCCGAACGGGGTTCGCCTTCTGTTCCTGGACGCTGACAGGGGGAGGAAGAACTTTGTAGAAGACCTCGAAGACTGGTTCCTTCAAGGTTCGTCGTGGGAGAGTCTTCTCTGCCGCTCTGGCTCCTGGTCTGAGAGGTTCTGCGCAGTCGGGGAAGAACAGCCTTCACGGACGGCCACGAACTCGGAATGGAGTGATTCCACCTCGCCTGCGAAGAGCACAGGGAGGCCTTTCCAGAAAGTTAGGCCACGCCACCAGCAGAACCAGGATGCAGTCGTGGACGTCGCTGCAACAGAGTGCTAAACTGCAGGTCGGCCTGCACACAAAGCTGGAGTGGAGAAGAGAGGAGGGGGCGAACTTGGCTTGAGGGGAGAGGAGGGGTGCGACCTAGGGAGCAAGGAGGGAAGGGGAGATTCGAATTTGGGCTTTGGAATGAGTTAATTCAGCCTTGGGAAGGTGGAGATATGCTTAGGGAAGTGAAAGGGGTAGGTGGTGGTTGGAGGGTGGGGTTTTGAGTGGTGGAACTTCCTTGGGACTAGGTGAGGATTAAAGAGGGGTTGTGGGAAGTTGTGGGGAGTTAATGGAGGTAGGTGGGGGTTGGAAGTGGTTGAGAGGGGGAGGAGAGAGAGTGAATTTCGAAATTTAGAGAGAGGAGGAGAGAGAATGGAGAGATAATGAGAGAGAGAGAGATATTGAGAGAGTTTGAAAGGGTTTTCTTCAATATTCATCAAAAGTTTAATACAAGAGGAGAGATGGGGCCTATATATAGGCAACCATTCTTTACATGACCAAAATACCCTTGACAATAAGATAAAAGACCGAGCATATCCTAGACTCAATCCTATGGGCCCATAACTAAAGTAATAAGGCCCAATTAAACATAACAAGGGAAATGGACTAAAACCATATGACTCAATAAAGGAAAATACATAAGATAGGACTCAATAAAAAGAAAATACATAAAATGAAACTTGGGAAATGAAGATAACAAGTGTAGACCATGATCAATCCATATCAAGAGTGTGCAGGCGATCAAAGCTAGAGGGGTGTCGGGAGATGCCCTCATCAGACGGTTTGTCGTGTGTGAAAAAATCTAAATTATGAAGACGTCCAGTCAGCTGGACGCGCCCATTTCTGAATCACGAGACGCCGCTCACAAAACCACGCGTTTTGCCAAACCGCGTGCGGCCGTCGGTGGTGTTCGGTGGACCTGTTGGAGGCGTCCGGGGCCCTGGACGTCTCCACAAAAATATTCCGAAAAAATAAATAAAAATAGAATAAAATATTAGTTCGGCCCTGATGGAGGTGTCCAGGGTCCTGGACGCCTCCACCCTCTGGAGCCCTATAAATAGAGGCCCACCCCCTCAGTTCTGAGAGAGCTTCTAAGAGATCCGATAGGCTGCCGGAGCCCAGAGGCTACGGAGTCATTTCTAACCCGTGGGGTCTTTTGTAGGTGGAGTTCTGCCGGCTTCTCGAGTGTCCACGCTCGCGAGAGGAAGGTCGTCTTCATCCACCGCGCTTCCACGTCGTCCCTACGCTGCCGGAGCTCCGCCGGATTTCACCATCGGCACATCCAATAAGCCAATCCTTTCTTTTTCTTCTTAGTTCTTTTGCATTCATCATCTCGCATCATCTATCCCCCTTCATAAGGGCTCCTCTTCTTATATACTTCTTGCATCCATCATCTCATTTTCCTCCTACTCGAGTCCGAGAGGGGTTTAAAAGACAACACCAACCAGGTGTGTGTCTTGCCATCATTTCGTTATTTTTATCGCAAGGATTTGAATACTACACCTTCATCTCTCTAATCCACTCGTTACTTGTTTGTCGTTGTTTTGCAAGGGTACCCAAGGAAAGCCCTCTCCGTCGGCCGGCCGAAGGGGGAGGAAGAAGCAACCCGCCATCTCCCGCTCTTGAGGTAGGCGCGATCACTTTCTTTATTTGGGGTCTTTTGACCCCTAGCGATCACATCTTGTTCTCGAGGTCGCGGCGAGTCACTTCCCCAATGGCCGTTTAAATTCCCGTTCTTATATTCTCTTTATATTCTGTTGTATTCTGCTCATATTCTCGAGGCCGCGGTGAGTCGCTTCCCCAATGGCCGTTTAAATTCCCGTTCTTATATGTTATATTCTTATCTATTCATATTCTCGAGGCCGCGGCGAGTCACTTCCCCAATGACCGTTTAAATTCTCGTTCTTATATATTATATTCTTATCTATTCATGTTCTCGAGGCCACGGCGAGTCACTTCCCCAATGGCCGTTTAAATTTCTGCTCTTTATATTCTCCTTATATTCTGTTATATCCTTATCTGCTCATATTCTCGAGGCCGCGGCGAGTCACTTTCCCAATGGCCGTTTCAATTCTTGCTATTTAATTTCTGCACTATTCCCGTCCCCCCGAGGCCGCGGCGAGTCACTTCCCGCTATGGCCGTTTAACCCCCATATCTTGCTATATTACATTTGTCCCGCTCGCCCCGCTGGAGCAATCTCCCGTGGTGGCCCCTTCTCTTTTCTCTTATTTCTGTGTTGCAACAAACAAAAGAGGAGCCCGCGCGCTCCGCGTCCTCTCCGCTCCCAGAACCGCGTGACGTCGCTCACAGATTGGTGATCACGGTGGGACATCTATTGCTTCCTTTCGGCTACCCTTGCAAGTTTGACACCATCCGTGCCTCTCCACCTTGGCGCCCGCGCGCGCCCCCGTTGTGCTCACGGCAGCACTGTCAGTTGTGATTGGTTGTTTGTTTATTACATGTCTGTTGTTTCTATTGTTTTCCCACTCCATATCTCTGTCAGCATTTCATTGCATGCATCCATCCCTCTTTTCTATCCTTTTTTTTATTTTTTTGCGGATCACCCTTTCCCGGTGAAGGAAGGACTCTCCGTTTGAGAATTCCTCTCAACGGACTAGAATCTCCTCCACTGGGACCTCCGCAAGTCCCCGACATCGAAGAATCTCCTCTTCGTTCACTGGGCCGGTTGTACCAGTGAAGTTTCCCGGAGTTAGTCATTTCATTCGTGGTGAGACGAGAGACCCTAGCTGACACGGCGGTGAAACAAAAATAAACTAGGGTCCCTATTTTGTGTGAACTTCGGATCTCGCTAAAAATACAAAAAAAATCATCAAAATCAAAACACAAAAAAAGGCGTAAAGGCATCCACTTGTTTGATAATCTCTGCTACATGCTTGCTAGTGTATGTTTTTGCGTTCTGGGAAAACTGTGAGCATGACTCACGAGTCTTTTGAGGAGAACCACCCTAGTCGTGGTTTGTCAGCCGACCCGCAAGTCTATGCTATGGACTCGGGTCCTTCTCATGAGCCCTCGCATGAGGTGCAGGTTATTGCCGGGGACACATCCCCACCGCAGGATATCTCTTCCTTACTGGGCGTCCTCGCCAACACGGAGCTTACCTCTGAACAGCTCCGGGCCTTCCAGGCCATTCTGAAGGGGAAATCTGTTTCCCCCCCGCCCCAGGAATCAACCCCGACCATCGCACCTCTCCAAGAGTCCGTGCAGGCCATTCCATCTCCTTCATTGGCGCAAGCCATCCAGTCTCCCTCGCTTCAAGGACAAGCGAGCCAACAACCACCCTCATTCCAGTTCCCGTCACAATCTCAAACTCCCGTTGTTCCCCACACACCGCTTCAGCCAGGGCCAACTGTCGGCGGTCCGACAGCTCCCTCTCATTCCGGGTTTCCCCCTCAAGTCTCCGGGAGACAGTTTCTCCCCCAGTGGCAAGTGCCACCTTCACCTCCAGAGGAGCTCGCCCAATCGCTCCTCAATAGGTTCAATCGTATGGACGAGCAGTTTCAAAATCTGAGAAGGATGGTGGACGTGAAAGCCACCCCGGAGGTTGCTTTGCCAATCCTTCCCGTCATTCATCTTCCTCCCTCCGAAATGCTCACGTACCGCAGATACAATGGTACCGGCAACCCCTTCATTCACCTCAAGGATTTCATGTATGAATCCTCCTATTGACAAAATGATCAGAGGTCCCTGGCATACCTCTTTCGGAGATCATTGGATGGTCCCACGCTAGAGTGGTTCTATTCTTTGGAGCCCCGCGAGGCCGAGAAGTTTGAAATAGTCCAGAGAAGGTTCTTGTAGAAATATAGGGATAGGGTCGGTCCCTCACTCTCCATTACCGACCTAGTGGCCGAAAAGATGAAACCCGACGAGGATTTTGACCGCTATGCTGATAGATGGAGGTCTCTGGCGGAAAGAATAAGGGATACCCTCTCCGAGCCCGAACAAGTGAAGATGATTGTGTCTAATGCAACCCCACAGTTCAGACACGTCCTGGCCATGAATAAACTTATTAAAATGGAGGAACTCTATGAAAGGGCCCGGTACATCCAAACTCAGTTAAAAGAGTCCCCCATTATGAACATGTTTGAGTCACTGAAGCCCAAAGTGGTCAGAAAGACAGGTGCTGGTGTCCCGGGCGGAGCCACAGAAGGGGTCGTGACAAATGAGCAAGTGGGTGCGGTCAACAATGCCAATTATGCAGTCAACCTAAGGCCTCCACAAATGCCCCGACTTCCCCTCCAACCAGGTCCTTTCCCTCTTCGTCCTTCACCCCAAAATAATCTACCCCAGGATAATATGCCTCCATTACGTCAACCCCAGCAACAACAACCACAACCTCAGCAACAACAACCACCACTTCAGTACAACCAAGTTCCACCCCCGGGGAACTATGGTCCCCAACAGCAACAAAGGAGGCCGGTCGGTCCCAAGAGAGCCTACTATCCACCATTGCCAGAAACCTTAGCAGACATTTTTAATGCCCTCATGGCATCAAACCAACTCGCCCTACCCAGAGAAAGGCCCGTGTGGCCCCCGAATGTTGATACCTCCAAATACTACGTCTACCATAGGCAGCCAGGACACACAGTAGATTACTGCTTCCATTTCAAAGATTACATCCACGATATGAATGATGAACATCAAATAGATTGGGATGAAATGAGACGATACGTCGCGGCTCTCAAGGCTAGGAGACCTCCTCATAGGCCACAGCAGCAGTTACAACAGCAGCAGCAACAGCAACCACAACAACAACAACAGCTTCAGCATGCCCCACAACAACAGCCCGACATGGGCATAATCCAGAATCCATTACCGGAGCACCAACAGCCCAATCATCAGGTTAACCCCATCTCCTCCTTCCCGGAAGTCGGGAGAGAGCAGGTGTGGCACCAGGAAAGTACCTACATTCTTTCTACCGCCAATCCTATCATCACGCAACACCCTTGCCTTGCCCGGGTAGCACCTCTCTCTCATCAACCCACGTCAGTATCGCCTTCACCATTTCCACTACCATTACGCCCTCTCATCCGTACCCCGATCCCCTATCAACCGACACTCTCCACTACGCCTTCACACCCTCTCATCTTCTCCCACTCCCCCACTTTACCATCCACCTCTACCACATTTACCCCTACGCCTTCTAAACCCCTTATCATCCGTCAACCATACATAACCCCGTCTTTCTCCACCGTATCACCACTAATGCCTTCAAAACCACTCATTACTCATTGCCCACCTCAAAATCATTGCCCGCTTCTGGCCCTACCCACTTGTACTTCGTCTCCACCTCCACCTTCCAGACCCCTTATCCTTCATAATCCGCGCGATATCCCCTCTACCTCCACCATGCCTCCACCTAACAAACCCTTCATCAGAATCCCTGCTCCCGTCATCACCCCTGCTTCATCGACCGTTCCTCCACCACTACCCCTCAAACCTCTGTTAAAACCCACTGCTACCCCCACAGAGGTACAAAAGCCATAGGCAATGGTGCTACGGAGTGGAAGGATTTTCCACAGGGTTTTCCCCCACAACAGTCAGAATCTTGAGCAATCTCAGCCAGAGAAGGATGATGGAGAACAACCAGAAAGAGCTATCCCTGGAACACAGTATGATCTATTGAAACACTTGGACAAGACGCATGCTCGGATCTCCATCATGGAGCTACTTCAAAGATCCACATCCCACCAGGCGGCCGTGATGGAATACCTTCAAAAAGTCATGGTTAATGAGGACCTCCCTGTAGAAAAGATCTCTACCGTCTTGACCCCAACGGACACACAACCGGCCATCATGTTCCACAACTACGAGCTCGCTCCCAAGGAAGCTCGAAAATATGCACTGTGCATTTCAATAAAAATTAATGGGGTATCCATAAACCCGTGTCTTGTGGACACGGGTGCGTCCATAAATGTGATCTCTATGGACACCCTTCAGTTGTGTGGGGTCAACGAGGAACAAATAAGACCTTCCTCGATCACGGTCACGGCTTATGACAATAGCAAAAGGCCGCCACAGGGGATGATTATTCTGAAGGCAGAACTAGGCCCCATGTCAATTCCCACGGAATTCCATGTCCTCGACATGGACCCCACATTCAAGGCTATACTGGGTCGCCCTTACATCGAAGCCATGGACGCTGTGCCATCCACCAACCATCAGTGCCTGAAGTTTCCTTACAATGGGAGGATTATTAAAGTGGTCAGTACACCGGTCCTTCACACAGTGGATGCTATCAATACCTCTCTGCCCTCCGTTTGGCCATCTCATCGGCCCATATTGTCATTGCTGGACGTACGTGATCTATCTCACGTTCCAATTTAAAGAAGCCGGTCAGGACAACCGCAACATCATGTCTCCCTTTTCACTCCAAAGGTTGGGAGATTATGAGGAACATCGGCTATCAACAGGGTAAAGGTCTGGGCGCACAATTACAGGGTATGCTCAAACCGCCAAAGGAAATTAGGCCGAACCGTAGGTTTGGCCTAGGCTTCAAAGGACCGTTCAAGGCAGATTGGAAGCCCCTCACATGGACTCTATCAAACCACTTCAACAGAGGGCCCGTTGTTCAGATGGGAGATTACCCACGAGAAGCATATGGGGGATCACATGCTATATATTTGGCTGAAAAATGTCCGAGGATCACCAAAAGAGGCAAGATCAAAGATCCGGAATGCGAGTGGAACAAATGGTTCGACATACGGGACATTTCCGTTGCACTGGAAAGGATGTTCTCGTCTCCGCTGCTTGAAGGACCACCATTGATCTCCGAAATACCAGAGAATATTACCACTCTTGCCAAGGTCCCAGACTATTCTCATCCTCGCCAGAAGGACCCTGTCATCGACGGATCTTCATCCATCCTCAACATTGCCGTCGACGGCTCATTAGCCGCCATCTTCTCCATCCACTCGTCTCAGCCTTTGCTGATATCGTCTTCCTGGGCCAGACAATTGTCTGATGATCTTCCCAGGTCCCCTTCTCTGCTTACATACCTACGCGGGCTTCTCAACCCGCGCCAGGCTTTCAATCATGATCTGCTCTACGAGCCTCCCAATCCTCTAGCCATAACCACTTTTCTTTCTCCTCCGATTTCTTTTCACTGTTTTGTCATCAAAAATGAAAACGAAAAAAAAAACGTCAATTTTCAAACTCCCCAACAACACATCTTCGTTGAGGAAACCTCCTACATCTCCCACGGGTGCGTCCCGCCCTGCGGACCACCCGTCCAAGGTCCGATGAGCGACCTTTTCTACCCCTCCTCTGAGGGTCTTCTCCTGTACATTCTACCCCATCCCCTTCGTCTTCCTCTTCTTCTGTAAATATTTTCAGTCAATTTAGGAATGATGGGCCAAGGGTAGTACCTAGGAAGAAATCCAAGGGTAGGCAGATCCCTCGTCGATTCCTTCTGGATTTAGCCGCCAGGTGTCAGGCCCTTCTTGCCATCCCCCAGTTGTTAGAAAATTCCATCCAGCTACCGGAAATAGAATGTGAGGGCGACTGTGCATTTGATGAAGGATATGGAGTCTACGAGATCACGGATGAAGAATGCCCCACTGAAGATGAGGGTGAAGAATATGAGGATGCGGCGGGCGCATACGCTAGTGGAATGAGGAGATTCGACGAGCCGTCAACCGCCGTAGAAGAATCCACCAAAGAAGTCAACTTGGGAACTGAAGAAGACCCTAGGATCATCCTCATAAGTGACAACCTACCAACCTCTGAAGAAGAGGCATTAATTGAGGTTCTCAAGGAATATAAGGACACGTTTGCATGGAGCTACGAGGATATGCCAGGTCTAGATTCAACCCTGGTCGAACACCGTTTAACCTTAAAACCAGGGTCCGTCTCGGTAAAACAAAGGTTAAGGCGTTTCCACCCTCAAATGACTTTGAAAATGAAAGAAGAGGTCGACAAACTCCACAAAGCCAAGTTCATTAGAGTCATCCTTTATCCTCAATGGGTGGCGAACATTGTCCCGGTCATGAAAAAAGATGGGAAAGTCAGGATTTGTATCGACTTCCGGGACCTTAACCGCGCGTGTCCAAAGGATGATTTTCCCTTGCCTCACATTGATGTGTTGATCGATAACACGGCAGGCTACGAAACCCTCTCATTCATGGATGGATTTTCAGGATATAATCAAATTCTTTTGGCAGAAGAGGATCAGGAAAAGACGTCATTCACTACCCCTTGGGGAACATATTGTTACGTGGTCATGCCGTTTGGGTTAAAGAATGATGGAGCCACTTACTAAAGAGCTATGATGGCCATATTTCATGACATGATGCACATATATCTGGAAGTGTATGTGGATGACTTGTTGGTGAAATCAAGGACCAGGATGGAGCATCCAGAAGTTTTAGCTAAGGTCTTGCAGAGGTCAAGGGAGTTCCAATTGAAAATGAACCCGAAGAAGTGTGTGTTTGGTGTGTCGTCAGGTAAATTGCTGGGGTTCATTGTGAGCAAAAGAGGGATCGAGATAGATCCCGACAAAGCTAAGGCCATTAGGGATATGCCACCTCCCAAGAATTTGAGGGAAGTCTGAGGTTTAATCGGGAGGTTACAGTTTATTCGTCGGTTTGTGTCCCAACATTCACAAAGGTGTAGACCTCTCTACGAGTTGACCAAGCCAGGAGTAGAATTCCACTGGAATTCTAAATGTCAGAAAGCTTTTGAAGGGTTGAAGGAATATCTGGCTAGTCCACCCGTTCTCATTCCACCTAAACCAGAAAAACCTCTAATCCTTTACGTCTCAGTCTTGGATGACTCCGTGGGAGCCGTCCTCGCACAAGCTGATGAAGAAGGCAAGGAACGGGCAACCTATTACTTGTCCAAACTTCTCAATCCCTGTGAGCAGAAGTACACCGTCATGGAGAAAACCTGTGCTGCCCTCGTTTGGGTAGTGCAGAAATTGAAGCACTACTTCTTGGCTCA